>JAFMOC010000170.1:830000-832500 GCA_019802505.1 Corydoras sp. C115 | reverse complement strand
CAATTGAGTTCTCCAAATTGCCCCATATAGAGTGTGTGTGCGTGCGTGTGTGTGTGTGTGAGAGTGTGTGCCCAGCGGTGGATGGATTGATAGATGGGTGTATCTGCCCAGCGCCCGAAGCGTTCTCCCCTGGATGGGCATGGGGAACCCCCCCGCGACCCTAATAGAGGATAAAGCGGATGATAATGAATGAATGAATGAATGTTTCACTCTGTGGATTGTCGTCAAATATAAAGACAAAAGTACTGGGACACCCCTCAGTGTTACAGGTGTGTATTGCAGTCAGCTTCGTGGCAACAATTTGGGGAAGGCCCCATTTCTCTTCCTGCACTAGGTTGTGAAAGAACCTCAGAGCTCGAACTTTAAACCCATCCCACACCTTTTGGGATGAATTAGGACAGAGATTGTGTCTTCTCTTGCAACATCAATGGACCTAAACGACTCAAACATGCTCTTCGGGTTAAAATCTCATAGAAAGTTTATAATTAGATAATAAAACCTTTACGTTTTTAGAATGAAAATCTTTCATTACGAGTGCAGGCGTCCAATCAGGAAGCACTTCTGATGTGATATCATACACACTGTGGTAAAGTTGGTGTGTTAAAAATAAATAAGAGATAAAAAGAGTGAAGCTTAAGAGAGTTTAAACAGAACTGACCTGATACTGCGGCTTGGACCACTGTTTCAGATCCCAGTCCCACAGGATCATCTGCAGAGGAAAGAACGAGCGTTTAGATCAAAGGGACGTCCACAACACGGAGAACACGGACAGCTCGAACCGACGGACGACTGCACAAAAAAAAAAAGTTACCCGCAATGAAACGTCAACAACGGCACCGTGATCCAATCAGAATCCACGTCATTTGGTTACATTTACATCTTATCTTTATTATAAAAGTAACAGAGCTGATGTTCTAAAAAAAAAAAAAAAAAAAAAAAAAAAAAAAAAAAAAAAAACTCTGGCCTGAATAAACACCCACACCCACCACACCACACACACACACACACACATATAGAGATATGTACATATGCAAATACACACACACTCCTATATATAAACATATGCAAATACACATTTATAAATATACATATACACACCTCTCACTCACTCTGAAATACACACACAAACACATATATACATTTATAAAAAGAAAAATATATGTACACAACCTTCTCTCTACATATAATATCATATATACACACACACACACACACACACACACACACACACACACACACACACAGATCGCCATGTTAAAATGGATGGACTGGTCTCAAAGCTCTATGCAGTTGCACAGTTGCACCACACGAGGGCGCACATGTGATGCATGCTGTTGTGAAGGTGAGTGTGTGGTGTTCTGTTGACAGAGATGATGCTCCACTTGGCAGATCGAACAAAACGGCCTTCAGCTGCTGCACCTGCACATGACTGTTCTGTTATTCAACCCCATGACGTTCCCCGTACGACGTCAGAACCGCGAGGAGAACGTCCGACGGCGAGCCAGAAAACCTTCCGATCATACACGTTAACAAGACGACCGCTCGGTACAAACAACCCGCCGATTCTCCCGACGTGGGACAGAACCTAAATAAAGGCGGTTTTAGACAGAAGGGACGACACGGCGGATTCTAAATGAAGCTCACTGATGAGGATCTGCAGAACCAAGAACACAGAGCAGGCCCCGAGGAACATTACAGCCCCCCCCCCCTCTATAATATAACATTTACAGGTTACATCTTAAGGACTGTTCTAGATCAACGCTATTAAAGGCCGTGGTAGCTCAGTGGTCAGGGTGTTGAGCTCTCAATCTGAAGGTTGTGGGTTCAAATCCCAGGTCCACTGAAGTTACCAATGTGGGTCCTTGAGCAAGACCCTTAACCCTCATTGCTCCAGGGGGCGCTGTGATGAACCCTGTGCTCACCTTGTAAGTTGCTTTGGAATAAAAGTGTCTGCTAAACGACCAAAATGTAAATGTAAATGTAAAGTGAGGGTCTGAGGACGAGAGGAGGTCGAACCGTCCGGCCCCACGTCCACGCCGAGCGTGCGGTCAGAGGTGGACCGTGATCCTGCAGCGCCGCGAGTGACGCAACGTAACGGGAAACATCACAGCAGAACTTAATCTCATTCGCCACCCAACGGGATGCGAGGGCAAGACGTAATGTCCCCGTCCCGTAACGATCGGCGCGTCGGCTGGAACCCGTCAGAACGCAAATCGACTCATTACGAGGGCAAATTATTTTAGAACGGAACGAGGAACAAATTAACGAGAAAACAAAACACAGCCGACTGTCAGAGAGGAGCTTAACATGCACGCTCGAAGGGTCCAGGAACCTTTAAGGTTCTGATTACAGTTCCTGTCTGCGTTTAAGGGGTCTGTGCTTTCAGGACACAAACTCGTCATCTGAAACCAAGTCCCCTGAAGACCCAGCTCGGACCTCCATCCATCTCCATCTCCATCTCCATGTCCTGTTTATCATCTCCATCTCCTTCTGGCCGCCA
>JAFMOC010000170.1:725000-825000 GCA_019802505.1 Corydoras sp. C115 | reverse complement strand
GCCGGTGGAGATCCGCAGCTCCGTTAAAGCGGATTCCTCGGCTGATCCGCCCCGAAGATTTTTTTAAAAAGCGAAGGGGAGTCGGACGGTGAGAGGAGCGCTGTAGCACGAGGCCGTCACATACCGGACCGTTCTCCTAATGCGCTCCGGCAGAACGGCGTGAAAACCGTCCTCCACCAGCCCCCCACCTCCCGCCACTCCCGTCTCTTCGTCCGTCTGTTCGGGTGATTAACGATTGGTGATGAAAAACTAATAAATTAAAAACACCACTGTATGAAAAAGCTCCATCACACGCTTCACGGAACGGATACTAAACGATTCACCTCTAACACCTCCAACAGCACCTCCACCTTTATCCAACATTAACAAATGCAGCAAGTTTATTTAAGTCGTAGTGAATTTGTTCAAAGTGTCGTACATCATGTGACCAGCTCATCACACATGCAATAACACGCGGTCATAACAACAAACATTTATGTTTTTTTTATATTATATTATGAATTAAATTGATGTGTGTCGATTAAACTTGTCTGAAGATTGTTAGACTGAAGTCTGAAGACTGTAAACATACGATGACATCGATGGCATTCGTCCATTAACGACATGAAAACTTTTCAGAGCGACATTTTCCTTCCACAGTTATAGTTCGCAATGTAAACCTGTCCTAATAAAGTTGCCAAAGATAAGATAATAAATAAGTAAATAAACATTCAGCGCTGTTTAATATAAAAAAAAAAATGCAGCAACAGATGGCAGCAATTTAAAACCAATGCTTTCTGTGCCGAAAAACTGCGAAGAAGAAGAAAAAGATCTTCAACGTTTATTCATTTTTAATTTTTCTCCTTAAACCTAAAACCCCAAAATTTAGGAAACCAACCGACCAATCCGGCACCCAACCGACGCGCAGGAAATGCTAAAATCTAAGAACCCAAACGCATCAGAAACATGTCGAAGATCACAGGTCGTCTGTATCTATTCATTTATTATTTTATTGAGCGTCCTGACGGCTGCGTCTCGCTCTCCTGTCGACTGCGGTCTCTGCGGATTTGTTTGTTATTGAACTTCCGTCTATAATTCTGCATATCATTTGTATAAAGGTGTCGATAACTCGGGATTATAAACGCACTCGGACTCTGAGGTTGGAATATAACCGAAGGGAATGAACAGCGGATCTGAAAACATTTATTATTAATTAATTTGAATGAATTAAAATGAGTTAAACAGTTTATTTATCATGCACACTAAAGAATTAACCAAATAAACCTGAATATAATGATCTGATTGTCCAGCAGAGTCTACATCCTGGTACCTACAGATCTACAGATGCTGGTACCTTCCGAAATACTTTTATTTACACTTTGTAGCTTCAGAAACAACAAATATTTACACGGATGTCCTGCTAATCCTCTCTGGGGGACACATTAGTGTAAATTGTACCTCGTGGGACAGAAACGTCTCCAGTCGGAGCCTGATTACTGCGTGAGTATGACAACATCTTTCCATCCATTATCTTCCGCTTTATCCTCTATTAGGGTCGCGGGGGGGGCACTCACTCACTAACACACACACACACACTCTATATGGGGCAATTTTGGGGGGGGGGGGGCTTCCTCATGCCCATCCAGCGGAGAACGTTTCGGGCGCTGGGCAGATACACCCAGGACAGGGGGGCAATTTATCGCAGGACACACACACACACACACTCACTCACACACACACACTCTATATGGGGCAATCTGGAGAACTCAATTGACCTTGATCCATGATTTTTGGACTGTGGGAGGAAACCGGAGAACCCGGAGGAAACCCACGCGGACATGGGGAGGGCATGGAAACTCCACCCAGATGGGGATTCGAACATGGAGAAGTGGTTGGAGAACATGCCAACCACTAATCCAATGTGCCGCCCTGAAAACATCGTTACTTTTAAGAAAAACACGATGAACTTTGACGAGGAGCCGATGCGGCTTCCCGTAACCGCTGGCAACCGGCGACGCCTTAAAAAGATGCGACCCCATCGTCCGCACAGCCGAGTGAACACCGAGCCGCGTCCTAATTTCAGCCGTTTAATCTGTCTGCATTCTCGCAGCACTCACATGAACGCACCCCCCCCTCCTCCTCCTCCCCCTCCCAGGCTTCGATAACAGCGTCCAGTGGTGCTAAATATCAGGTCCGTGCCAACCGCGGCCAAACGGGGGAGGGGGGGGACGAAAGCGCGCCCTGGTAACGGCCCGTCGGGAGAGGAGGACAAAGCCGACAGGAAGACTCTACCTGATATGGACACGGCCGTCGGGTGGCTCGGCCAGGAGGCCTTGTATGGGAACGGTCTGGCTTTATCGGGGGAAGATCAGAGTCTGTGCGCTCACCAACGGGGGGCGACGGAGAACCGGCGGCGGCGGCGCGTGAATCATTAATCTGAGCTGCGACTCCACTTCCAAACGCACGGCCTCTGAGACCTTAAGACTTTCTTTTCGCGTGCAAAGGTCTTTGTGATACAGATACCGCGACCTTGCGTTGTTTGTTTTCGGATCCGCGTCCACCCGAGGGTTCCGCCTGGTGCGCTGGGACCAGGCGGCACAGGATGAAGGTCAAAACCAGTGAGTGTTCGCACCTGGCGAGTCGTGGTAGCCTATACACCACATTTGGCGTCCGTTTTGTTGATGTCCCTCCTGTCGCCCATAGGGACCAAAGGGATCGTCCGATAGGCATCGCGTCCCTCATTGGTCGTGAGGTTAATGAATATTCATGAGCTCTGCGTTGAGGTGGTTGATACATGTGGACTCAATCTGCACCCGGAGAACAGCATCACACAGCGCCTGGCATCTAAAGAATGCCGGAGAATTCTTTCCACTGGATCCCCAATCGTCTGAGAACCGATGAGCGCAGATTCGTTAGAAAAGAAAAAAAAACACTAATGGGGGGGAAATGGAACGCCACGCCAAAACGGCTGGAGCGCAGCGACGATAATCCAGCGCCCGAGATAAAGGCCGGCGTTAAAAGCCCGGTTCTTAAGTAAAGAGCTTGAAGCACGTCGCTGGAAAAGCAACTTTCTTTTCCATGTTTAGTCTTATCAACAGGAAACGCGGATCATTCCAGAACCATGGCTCACGCTCTTCCGCTTCGCGAGTCTGAACTCAAAGGCGCCCCCATCACTTCAACACGGCGTCCGCGGCGGAACGCCGGTACCCCTCATCACTCATGGGTACCCCCTCAACACTCATAACTCATGGGCTTCGAGGGGGACACTCATGGGCTTCCGCCAGGCCCGTTCGGTGGTTCTCCGCCGAGGTGTGAGCGGCTGACGGGACACTCGCCTTCGACGTTAAAACAATAAAAAGAACCAAAAACAGAACCGACGATGCTTTTTAGGGAAAAAACTACTGAAGAGATCAACCATCCTTCCATTATCTACCGCTTTGTCCTCTACTAGGGTCACGGGGGGGGGGTATGTTCCCCATGCCCATCCAGGGGAGAACGTCTCGGGCGCTGGGCAGATACATCCAGGACAGGGGGGCAATCTATCGCTGGGCACACATTCACTCACACAAACACACACACTTTATGGGGCAATTTGGAGAACTCAGTTGACCTTGATCCATGTCTTTTGGACTGTGGGAGGAAACCGAAGAACCCGGAGGAACCCCACGTGGACACGGGGAGAATATGGAAACTCCACCCTGATGGGGATTCGAACCGGGAATCCCTAGTGCTGAGAGGAGAACGTGCTAAACCACTAAGCCACCGGAGGAAAAAAAACTAATAAATTAATAAAAACAAACTAAATTTAAGGGGTTGATGGTAAGTGCTATTTACACTAGACGTTAGCACACACACACACACACACACACACACACACACACACACACACACACACACACACACACAGTATAAGCTATTAAATGGCACACAACACGATTTCCTTTTGTGTTCAGTGAACAGAACTTTAAATCAACTAAAAATGCTAAACGAAGGTCCCGCTTCTCCATTTTAAACAGAATGAAGGTGAGAACGTGCTGATGCTTCAGGGGGAGGAGCGCGAACTTCAACACTCTTCATTTTCTGTATCATTTTCCCGTCTGATTCTGGTTTGCGTTTTCGTTTTTGTTTCGTTTCGTCTCTGACGCCGAGGCCCACGTAAAGCCGACGGACGGGGCCTGACGGGTTCAGGTCTGAGAACCGGCTCTGCAGCAGCACGCCGCCCGCTTTCAATCATTAACCCGGCCGTCGGACGTCAGCGCGGGCGCGCGGCGATCGTGACGTCGCCGGGGAGCGTGTTTACAGCAGCGTCTGCGCGCTAATGACCACGTGACCTGCGCAGACACCCATCACACTCTTCATTAAGGCACATGCTCGAGTGGCCTGTTTATCTCTAATGATAGCTCGTGTCGCTCACACACACACACACACACACACACACACACACACGCACACACACACACACACACACACACGGTCCCCGGGTGACGCAGAGGTGCACACAAACGCTTGGCCGTGCTAAACAGACAGTACTTTTCTGCCTCATTACTTACATTAAGGGCCGTGTTTCTGTCTCAGAGTCCTTTAACGACTCTAACGAGCATAATTCGACAACAAGGTGGCCTCCGTCCTCACGGCACCCGACATGTGCCGTCGAAGCGCCGCTGCGGAGAAACAAAATAAAAACACGGTCCGGCCCACGGCCCACGGCCCACGCCGAGCCCGCTGGTTTACACCGCGCCGCGTCGGCAGATCATTCAAATCAGACGATGCTATCGGACGACGAAGAACCTCCGCATTGTGTCCCATGCAAATCAGGGGTGCGGATATGAACCGGTCCATAAACACTGCGCCTTCAAAAGAAATGAAAATAGAAACAGACGTTCCGGATGGAGCAAATAAATCCACATCACAAGAAATATAAGAAAAGAAGGCCTTTTTTAGAGAAATACAGACATCAGCCCTTTACCACAGAATAAACCTTTACACACACACACACACACACACACACACACACACACACACACACACACACACACACACACACACACACACACACACACACACACACACACTGTAAGTTCTTAAAAGCAGAACTTGATGAACTTTAAAAGTAAATAATAAAAAAAAACACAACATAAAACATAATGTGGTCCACATGATGAGAATCACATTATTATAAGTGTTTTTGTAATAATTGTATTTGTATTTTAATTATTGTAAATGTTATTACACGTACAAAAGTATTAGGACACCGCTTAATCATCTAGTTGCAGCACGCAGCAATACACCCAACAGTTTGGGGAAGGCTGGCAGTATTGTGCCCCAGTGCACAAAGCAGGATTCATTAAGACATGTCTGAGTGAGAGTGTTATGGAAGAACATTGTCAAAACACCTAGTTAACACCCCCCCCCCCCCTCTTGTGAGATGAATTAGAATGGAGATTGCGAGCCAGGTGCTTCGCTCTTACGAACGCTCCCAAAAATTCCTCTAGTCACACTGCAAAAAAAAAAAAAAAGCCCATGGGTGTGATATGTCTGTCCCCATACTCTTAGTCTGCTTTAGGATTTTCCTTAAAAAAAAAGAAGTAATAAATAAATTAAAATATATTAAAAAATAAAAATAAAAAGAAAGTCCCATCTGAAAACGTTTCCTGTTCGGGACGTGTTGCCATGACGACACGCAGAGACGCAAGATCGACTTATTAAACAGACAAATGTGAAAAGTTAGAAGTGGACATTCAACTTTCAACCAAAAAATAAAAATAAAGCCAAAAATGTTTTTAAAAAAGCATTTTAAATGCTTACACTGTAATTAAAACCCAAATTGTATCTAATTAAAAAGAAAATTCAGGGGGTTGAGGGTTTAGCGAGATCCCTCCACCTCTCCAGATCTGGCGGGTGATTGATTTCTTTTATCCCTCCTGCAAAATCTCACCTACGTCATCCAGGATGAGGAAGAGGGGGGGAGGGGAGGCCACAGTTTGGCTGGGCAACAAGAGGGGAGGCTTTTTGCATTTCGCTTTTTGGAATGGGAAAGAAATTCGGAGAATGTCATTCACACAGTCACGGTGTGAGAACCTCGGCGTGCGTGTGCATCGCGCCGGGCTCGGGTGCTCGGCGCCGGGGTGGGACTCTGCGTCGGGAGCCGAAGTCGTGCAGAGTTGGAGGGTTTTTTTTTTTCTTCTTTCTTTTCTTTCTTCCCTCCCTGTCCTAGTTCGTCGGGGGTTTCGCCCTGCGAGCACCTAAACACACAGAACCTTCCTCTAGAGCCACGACTGACGTCAGCAGTCACCTAGCAACGGCCCTTTCAGAGTAAAAGCGCCGCCACTGACACTGTTTTCAATTGAAAAGTGGGTGAGCGGAGGGGAGGGAGTGGGTGTGGGTGGAGAAGGGGGGGGGAGAGAGTGGTTGGGTGGGGGCAGTGAAGAGTAGAACGATAGCCGTTTAAGGAGGAACTTCAGCCACACATTCCAGATGATGATGATGAACACAAACTTCGTGCATTCTTGGGACTACGTCGCCGGACTCGACGGGTCACGGTCAGCCGCGGCCCAAAAATAGTCGGGCCGTGTGAAACTATAAACAAAAAATAATAATAAAAAAAAAAAAAAAAAACAACGACGGAACCGTAAAAATGACAAATAATAACGGCCCACAGAGTTCCGAAGCTATTTATAAAAGAACAAATGCAACCAGCTACACAAACAAGGAACTAAATAAAGAACTTTCAGTTAGTTCCTGTATGAGGTTCAGGTCCGGACCCACATTTTGTGATGTGTAATACGAGCAGGACCCCCCACAGAGCAGGTGTTATTAGGGTGGTGGATGATTCTCAGTACTGCAGAACCAATGCAGAACAGGAGCAGGAATGTAACCGTCAACCGGTGTAGAGATCAGAACCGAACACCAGAACCAACCATTTTAATTAATTATCCTTAAATCAACTTAATCAAACAGATTTTTCTGTTTGGATAAATAAATACTATAATTAACATGTAATAAATTAATTTACTTCTAATAAGTTTCCAGAACAATCACACACGTAATATTTATACTTAAAACAATGCAGCATTTAATCTACTAAACACCAAACGTTCATTTATTATTGGTCGATTTTTACTATAAAAAAAAAAAATGGAAAAAAAATTGTGTGCAACAAATAAGACGACAAATATATAAACAACTAAATTAATCAATATTAGATAGATGGAATAATTAATAATAAAAATAATTTAATTTTAACTATATTAAATCTATATACACACACACTCACACTTTATATATTAAGATATAAAGCACCGTAAATAAGCATTGAATAAAAAAAGGCATGAATTTAAAAAGCTAAACATAAAATAGAATAAATTAAGACTATAATATTAAGGCTTTAGACGTGGAGTGAATTGGAACCACGAGTAGGATGAGTGAAGTTAGTGACCCATTCTGTAAACGTTAGAAAAACACAAAGTAATCTAGATTAATCTAGATGATCAGCATCATTAACACCGCCGCCAAAATAAAACCATAATCTGTTTTAAATCATCAATCAAAATGGAATCAGACCTGTCCTCTGACAGACGTGAGCAGCTCGTTGAGTCGTCGTGTCCTAACGAAGCCGGACTACACTCACACCTATTCAACCGGCTTTGCTTTCCAACTTACAGACCGATCGGTTATTGATCCCACTGACGATTTTAAACGCTTAGAACGGCAGTAAATCAGACGTGCGTTCTGCCTGAAACAAAATCAAAAACTAAAAACACCAGGGGGACGTTTAAAACACTGAACTCAACACGTGGCGTTAATTTAAAGCTTTAGAGAGTTTGACATGTACAGACGGTTGATGGTTAAACGATGAGCGCCAAATCTTTATTAATAAACACAGAGCGGCGGCGGTGCTGTAACATAAACACTGATCCTCACTCGACCGTTAGAGAGAGAGTCAGGCCTTAATATCTGTCTGCAGAACCCGACGTGTGCGGAAATGCTTTTAACTTTTAAACAACAGCACGAGGACGAGCAACACCTTCCTTTAAAAACGTCGTAAATGTAGAGGATTAACTGTTTAGTGGGTTAAGCTGCGCCGTGTGACGTTCTGATGTGGATCCTGAAATCCACAGTATATATATATATATATATATATATATATATATATATATATATATATATATATATATATATATATATATATACACAATATATATATATACACAATATATATATATATATATATATATATATATATATATATATATATATATATATATAAAAAAAAACAACACATATATATATATATATATATATATATATATATATATATATAAAATATAATATATATTTTTTTTGTAAAGAAATCGTTACATGATTGCAATTAAATAATAATTGAAATAATATAATTCTTTACTAATCAATATATTCAATAAAAGTTTTACATCTCATGACATTTCTCACAAAATCAAAGAAGGCCTGAAGCAGAATGTCGAAGCTGCGCTCTCAGATTCATCAAAAAGTTCAACTGAATGTTCTCTCCAGAGCGAGAACCTCCTAAAGAACCCGTTCTCTCACGCGTAAGGTAGCAGCAGTGCGAAAAAGAAAGCAAGAAGAAAAAAAGAAAAAACAAAACAAAAAAAAAAAAAAAAAAAAAAACAAAAGCACTGCGGCCTAATTGCCAGCAATCGTGACGCAAACCGGTTTCCAAGGCTACGGAGTTTTGGAGGAGTCGCGCCAGCGTTTTCTCATCTGTTTGCTCTCACAGCGGCGGCGGCGGCCTGACAGTGCACTCGCTCACTGCATCCTGTTTCAGTCTGCAGGCAACCAGAGATACGGGCTTCGCTTTTTACAGACAGATATATTTATTTACACTTGTCTCCTGAAAAAAAAAAAAAAAGGTTCTACTACAGAACCCAAACCAGGAGGAGGATGCAGGAACAAAAGGCTTCAGTTATGCATCAGAAATAAAGGCTTTAGTACCACAAACACGTCTGATCTCATAATCCAGACTGAGTTCTACTTTTGTACAGGCTTCCAGACCCCCCCACCCCCCCGCAAAATTTTTTTTTAAGGAGGATGGGATTACCTCCAAGTATTTTGCCGCCGGTCGTGTCAGGTTGTTTAATGCAGGTTCTGAACCCGGTTTCGGCTGAGAGTGCTGTATGAACGGACGGAACTCCATCCATTATTCTGATTAATCCTCTTTTAGGGTCGCAGGGGGGTTCCCCATGCCCACCCAGAGGACGTTTCGGGTGCTGGGCAGATACACCCAGGACAGGGCGTCAATCTATCACTGAACACACACTCACTCACACATACTATATGGGGCAATTTAGAGCCTTAAATCTTAAATCCATCCAAACCTTAAATCCATGTTTGTTTTTGGACTGTGTGGACACCGTGTGGGGAGAACATACAAACATACACCACTGTGTCACTCATGGTAAAAATAATTCATTTAAAACAACCAATGAGGTGGACGATTCTATACACACTTAATATGATAAATACAAAGATAAACACCAAATAATGTATTTCTTATAAATTATAATAATAATCTATTTTTTATTGATATGCAGCGTAACCGTGGTGCAACCAATAGAGAACCCAGCGATCAATCAGATTATATACAGAACTGATCAACAAAAACAGGGGGAGGGGTGAGCACAGTGTGATGTCATCAGATTAGCAGGTGATGGTTAACTAACTGACGTCTAATCAGATCAGTTATCAGATCAGTTATCAGATCAGTGGGGTTTAAACGTCTCTCCCTCCGAACCGACCAAACCGACCCGCAGCCTTCGTCTGAAAAACGAATCATCCGTCCAGAACTTTGACTTTCGCTGAAGAACAGCAGAACTCAAACAGGAGCACACGATCGGCGCGTCTCCGCCGCTCACTCCATACGAACAGTTCTTTGTTATTCTTTCCGTTCAGCCCAGAAGCGACTTGATTCCATTCCAGCACCTCGGCCGAAATCAGGTGTCAACATGTTCGTTTCACGCTCAAACTCTTCGACTGTTTATCGCAACAGACAGAAAATAATTAGCGTGATTTCATCGGAACAGATTCAAAACGGAATCATTTTAATTAACATGCATCACACACACAATTTAAATGATTCTGTAAAGACCACGGACATCGAGGGTCATCCTCAGGTCCATGTTACGCCTAAATAATCATCTAAACAGGAGGTTTAATATTGAAAAAAAAAAGTATATATATATATATAGGCTTAGTGGTTTAGTATGTTCTCCTCTCAGCACTAGGGATTCCCGGTTCGAATCCCCATCTGGGTGGAGTTTCCATGTTCTCCCCGTGTCCGCGTGAGTTTCCTCCGGGTTCTCCGGTTTCCTCCCACAGTCCAAACACATGGCTATAGTGTGTGTGAGCCTAGCGATTTGGCGCTCTGTCCAGCATCCAAAACATTCTCCCCTGGATGGGCACGAGTATTCCTCTACCCCCACCCCCACGACCCTAGTATCGGCTTAAGTAGAAGATAATGGACTGATGGATGGGGTGGATGTTCTGTGGTAAATAAATCAGTGCAGAACCTGATACAGCGCCTTCTCCATTTCCTCGGGTACATCACCGGATCCTCTTTATTTATTACATTTATTAATTATAATGTTAATATTTCAGCATGCATACTCCAGAGAAACATATGGCCCTCAGCCCAATAGCTCCACACGCTGGGTGTGTATATATTTATATACGTGTGTATTTGAAAATGGGGGCTAGATTTGATATGATAAAAAATGACGTATAATTCTCTGGGATTTAGTTTTGATTCTGATAAGGATGCAACCAATTAAAACATGCTGTACGAGATACGAGATAGTAAACTCTGAGATATAGTAAATAATGAGGTTTATGTTTTATTTGCTCAGCAGTCTCCTCCTGAACTCGCGCCACCCGAACCTCCAGCGTTTCAGATGATATCTCCTTAAATAATGATTCCAACATGACAACATGCGAAATAAACGGAGGAAACTGCTCGAGCAGCACAATCTCCCTGCGAGCACGAGATAAGCACGTAACACCGAGTCATCGGTGCGGATTCTGATGGCGGCGCGAAACACGGGCTGTAAAAGGCCGGTTAGTAAAAACTTCTTTCTCCTGCAGTCGCGCTCGTACGTCAGCGCCCGGTGACGTCAATGTTATATCATTCCACATGGCTTTAGAGCGGGAGAACGTGACAGCTGAGAGGTGCTCGGCTCTGCCATTCTGCTGTTTCACTCTTTTACCCCCTCGGCCCACACACACACACACACACACACACACACACACACACTTATTTCCTTTCTCTACTATCTACACACCAGTTCCACCTCAATCCACATCCACCGGCCCCCATCCCGGCCCCGGCCCCCACCCCCACCCCGGGGCTCAGACATGTGCTCATACATTAAACACAATCGTTTTCATGATGACATCATAAACTGCAGGCGATCGGATATAAAAACAGGATGACGGGCCACAAGTCGTGCAACATAAAAGAGCCAGAGCCAGAACCATCTCGGCCCGGTACCGCTACCGTGGAACCTTAAGGAAGGTTCTGATTTGATAATAAATATAGAAATCATAAAGCTCCACACAGGACCTTTAGCACTTAAGGGGGGGTCCCTGTTCCTGACGGGTTCTTACTGCAAAACAGAATTTAATTAATAGTAAATATTAAATAGTAATAGTAATTAGTAAATAGTAATTAATTAAATTTTAATTCTATTTATTTTTAAGATCCACAAACAAGAACCATCATGAGGTGAGCAGAGTGCAAGTCACTCAGACACCACTCA
Organism: Corydoras sp. C115; assembly: GCA_019802505.1. Lineage (NCBI taxonomy): Eukaryota > Metazoa > Chordata > Actinopteri > Siluriformes > Callichthyidae > Corydoras > Corydoras sp. C115. The sequence continues at coordinate 813,235 of JAFMOC010000170.1, read as the reverse complement.
CAGTATAAATAAATGCTCCTCCTTCACTCAGAAGAACATCTATAAGATCAGACACAGATGTTGGATGAGAGGACCTGGCTCATAGTCTCTGTTCTGATTCATCCCAACAGGGTTGAGGTCAGGGCTCTATGTGGGTCAGTCAAGATCTTCTAAACTAAACTCACCCACCCCTCACGTTCCGGATCTTTGTGCATGATCATAAAAAGGACCTTCCCCAAACTGATGGGACTGAATTAAACATCACATGGGTTCAGTGATTTAGTGAAGTGACCCAATACTACAGTCCATATACCGTACGGTTTAGATTTCAGGCTTTATTATCTCTCTGTACTCTGTTCAAACCCACTGCAGGCCGAGGTCTGGATCAGGGATGTAGGACTGCGTACGAGTATTGATTGCTGGATCTCACTTTCATCTCAGATTACACATTTACACAGGACGGAAACGTGCGCCATTAATTATGAATTGCCTTCGTCACCGTGCTTTTACGGGGAACATCACCCGGTTCCTTCCATATTATGAGAGGACCAACAGGTTCCCCAGAGCTGGAAGATCACGCAGATTTTTTTTTTTCCATCCTAAACCCATCGCACTATGGATCAATGAATTTGCTCGGTCCAGGGTTCAAACGGTCTTATCAGGTCGGGACGAAGGCTGTACCACTAACGCAATGTGATCACAATACAACAAACGCTCGTTTTTACGCTGCTATCGAGGAAAACGCTCAAGATGAAGAAAGAAAGCTCAGTGCAACTGCACTGTTCATATGACCGACCCACTCACGCCATTACGCTTATTATTGCTTTAAAATATTTAAGAGCTAATTGGTTTATTTCATATATATATATGGCAGCACGGTGGCTTAGTGGTTAGCACGTTCGCCTCTCAGCACTAGGGATTCCCGGTTCGAATCCCCATCTGGGTGGAGTTTCCATGTTCTCCCCGTGTCCGCGTGGGTTTCCTCCGGGTTCTCCGGTTTCCTCCCACAGTCCAAAAACATGGATCAAGTTAATTGAGTTCTCCAAATTGCCCCATATAGAGTGTGTATGCGTGCATGTCTGTGTGAGTGAGTGTTTGCCCAGCGATAGATTGGCGCCCTGTCCTGGGTCTATCTGCCCAGCGCCCGAAACTTTCTCCCCTGGATGGGCATAGGGAACCCCCCGTGACCCCAATATAGGATAAAGCGGAAGATAATGAATGAATGAATTTATATATATATATATATATATATATATATATATATATATATATATATATATATATATATATATATATATGAATAACAAATACGCAAATGTGAACGCTTACATGAACCAATAGAAAACATCAGCTTCGCATCAATTTTTAAAGCCTTAAATATAAAAATTGTCGTTATTTTTTTTATTTTAAATTTTTTTAAACATTTTGACCTTTCATACCATCCCATTCTAAGTTGGGCAGAAGTTTTCTGGGAAGTGTTTCTACAGGATTTGAGTGTCTGTCAAAATCAGGTCAACCACTGACGTCAGACAAGAGAATTTGCCTTTTGTGTGCCTTGTACACTACAACAGAAGGAAGAAGGGCCTTCCCCAAACTGTTCCCTCTAACCTGAAAGCACACTGTTGTCTATATTTCAAGACCAGGTGCTTGATCGTTCACAGCTGGGACACTGAGACTGCAGTAACCACCTGAACAACACCGTGTCCCTATGCCTTTGTGCATACAGTGTATTAAACAGACTTGGAGAGGTTGGGAACTGATAACACTGGCTTGTGTATTCATCCCAGTTTGAGTGTCAAGTAATTATGTTGTTATAATATTATAATAATATTGTTTAACAGCTCACAATTTCTTACATGTGCATTAAAATCTCACAACAGCAGAATGGTGTGAGTGCAGCGTGTCGCCGGTGCTGCGTCTCAACTTAAAGATGGAAGTGAGTGATGTAAAGTGAAACCAAACTGCACATGACATTTAAAAACTAATAGTTAACCTATACATGTTCTATAAAGAGGTTATAATACAATTAAGTTTCATTGCCAACCCAAAAAAAGAGAAACTAATCTCAGGTCTGCGGAAAACAAATCAACTAACCAAAGGGGTAAATGCACAATGTGTGTGTGTCACCTAAATTCACAATTCTCTAGACTCTTATTAGAACACAGCCTCTCTCTTTTTTTTTTAAAGCTCCCTATAAAGTGTGGAATTCTGCATGAGCTTTTAGTAATAAAATGAACCGCAGGACAACCTCAGCAGCTGAAGAGAGAGAGACTCATTAATGACAGCACTATAACGAGCTGCGAGAAACAATGGCTTCTGTTCCAGGAGATTTGTACGAAAAAAAAAAATAATAATGATAATTAAAAAATTACACACGTAAAGCCGACAGAGAAATGCGTTTCAATGAAAGCATTCACAAGTCGGGCAGTTGTGTGAACGATGGGGAATGAGTACACTTCGGGTGAACTTCAGCACAAATGATCCGGGGATGTTTTGGAGGCCCTGCGCCATTTAAATAAAAAAAATATATAATTTAAAAAAAGAAGAAGAAAAAAAATTATCCCACATTTAACAAAAAGAGAAAGTGGAAATTTTGCACTCTGTTTGCATAACTATAGAAACATGGATTAAGGAACATGTGGACTGGCGAAGACCTGGATGCACCAAACCAGGCTGGAGAAGTGTCCTCCAAAGCGCACCAGCGCCTCACCAACAAGCTGTGAGACTCACTCACTCAGTCAGTCATTCAGTCAGTCAGTCAGTCAGTCAGTCGTCTTTAAGTCCGTCTGTCTGTCTTATCAGCCTCAAGCAAACTTCAGTTTTAGGAGGCTTCCTGTTTTTAACACACGTCTGGCTCTCGTGCCTGACCTCCCCAAACCGTATTCAACCGATTCACCTTCATGGCCTTCTGTTTATCACCTGCATTATTTTTATTTATTACATTACACACCTGTAATATTTAACGATCTGTTATTTTTAATACAATTCTATTGTATAATATATAATATTGGTACCATGCATCAAGGTGCGGGTTCTTTATTTATTCTAGGTGAAACTTTTGCAGTTGTTATTTATCGGGGCTTTCACGCAGGAACGTTTAGACTCTTGAAGATGATAAAAAAAATAAATAATAATTAAAAAAAAACTTATTTAATCTGCATACTGCAGAAGTCGAGATAAAATACGAGAAGAGTGTTTACATTGCCTGTGTGCGTGTGCGCATACCTGCTCTCTGGAAATGCAGGGCAACGAGGGTCTGCGCGGCATCCTCCAGCTGCTGTGGTAGCCGCCTGACGTTTCCCCGAGCGACACGCAGCTGGACCTGCGCCGCGGCCGCACCACGGGGACGCGCTCCTCCGCTCCGGCTCTCCCCGGCGGCTCCCGCGGTGGATACGAGCGGTCGAAGCAGAGGCCCAGAAGCGAGCCGGAGACGGCCGCGGCGCAGGCGACGAGCGGCCGGAGCCACGGCGGCACGCAGCCCAGGCCGGTGTGCGCCAGCAGCCACGCAGCGCTGGCGAACACCAGGACGAGCACGCTGTGCCGGAGCTTGAGCGTGGGCGCCAAGGTGAGCAGGCCCACGCAGCCGAGCGCAAAGAGCAGGCGGGCCGCCGTGTGGACCTGCGGCGAGTCGTCTCCGTCGCCGCCGCCGCCGCCGCTGACCCCCGAGCCCCACTGCACGACGCGCAGCGCGGCGAAGTCGCCGAGGTAGCAGGACACGGGCAGGGCCAGGAGCCAGCCGCGGCTGCTGTCGCGCTTCCGCCGGCGCAGGTAGAAGGTGAGGAAGAGGTGCGCGCAGCCGATGCTGAACAAAGGGCTCAGCGACTGCGAGACGCCCGCCAGCAGTGCGCGCAGCTCCGCGCTCTGGCAGCGGCGCGCCAGGAAGAAGGACGCCGCCAGAGCCGCCAGGGCGCCCGCGTACGCGGCGGAGACGCGCGCCGCCCGGGAGCCGCCGCCGCCGCACGAGCGGCACACGCTGAACAGCAGTCCCCGCGGCGCGTCCTGGCGGAGCGGCGTGACGCAGCTCTTCACGTATCCGTTCCTGAAGCCGTCCGCGCCGTCCTGCTGCTGCGGCTGCTGCTGGTGGAGCTGGTGCTGGTGGAGCTGCTGCTGCTGCTGCTGCTGGTGGTGCCTGATTCTGCCGTGCGAAACCTCGCCTTCCTCCCGCACAGCCATGTTTTTATCCCCCCCAAACACAAAACGCTTCGGATCCGCGTCCTAAAGTTTCATTCCGCCGCAACCGAGCAGCCGCGATCGACTCGAGCTTCTCGCTACATGGCGGCGGACGCGCTCCATGACCGAGCCGAACCTACTCCAGCATTTTTTTATCTCGACGGCACTCGGGGGGCAGAAAGAAGCCGAAAAGCCGTTGTTGTTGTTTTAGCGCAAGACGCGCTCCGAGCTCCGTGGCGCCGCCTACCGCCGGCTATTCGCCACCGCGCCGCGCGACACTCAACCCGTACACGGCGCCCCGGCTGCGTCCCGAACGGCGATCCGACCAGCGCGGAGTGCACTCGGGTGGAGGGAAGCGCTGTGAGGTGGGGGTGTGGGGGGGGGGCGTGTTTGATCACATTAATTATTGCAATTATTAAACAAATGGTTTTACTTTTGATCTTTGGATTGTCCTCGAGGCGTCATTCTTTACAGTCTTTAGGGTTTCTGCGTTTCATGTAGGATGACAAACAAATACAATTAAATATGAAATCATAATGAATCGCATTATATTGATCACTTAATTATGACTGTTAATTATATTTCTCTTCCATAAATTTACACGTATAAAGCGACTATTTACTATTTACTATATAAATATAATTTAAATATAACTATGGGCGGCATGGTGGCTTAGTGGTTGGCACGTTCGCCTCTCAGCGCTAGGGATTCCCGGTTTGAATCCCCATCTGGGTGGAGTTTCCATGTTCTCCCCGTGTCCGTGTGGGTTTCCTCCGGGTTCTCCTGTTTCCTCCCACAGTCCAAAAACATGGATCAAGTTAATTGAGTTCTCTAAATTGCCCCATATAGAGTGTTTGAGTGTTTGAGTGTGTGAGTGTGTACCCAGCGATGGATTGGCGTCCTGTCCTGGGTGTATCTGCCCAGCGCCCGAGACGTTCTCCCCTGGATGGGCATGGGGAACCCCACCGCGACCCTAATAGAGGATAAAGCGGGAGATAATGAATGAATGAATGAATGAATGAATATAACTATTTAATATAAGTCGAAATAAACATTAAATACACCCAAAGCATAAGATAAAGGTTACCAGTATTCTGAGTAGAAATAACGTGACATGTTCAGTGGGTTGAGATTAGTAAAAAAAAAAAAAACCTAGTGCAATTAAAACAGTAGTTTGAAAACTTTAAAGGCTTTATTCATAATTTAAAGGGTTAATTGCACGAAGGAGAAATTTCCACTCTGTTTTGCCTCATGTTGCATTTCAAACCAGTGGATTTTTTTTTATTTGCACCAGAGCATAGTCCTGCTAAAATAGCAAAGGCCGTCCCTGTCCTTCCCCAAACTGTTCTTACAGAGTTAGAAGCATACGGTTGTCCAAAATGCGTGGCTACGTGCATGATTCCCCCATTGGGTGACAAATAAAGGTCTATCTTATCTTATTTTATACACACGTGTTCATAACCTATGTATTTAACATCTATATTTACTTTTCATTCATTCATTCATTATCTCCCGCTTCATCCTCTATTAGGGTCGCGGTGGGGTTGCCCATGCCCATCCAGGGGAGAGCGTCTCGGGCGCTGGGCAGATACGCCCAGGACAGGGCGCCAATCCATCGCTGGGTACACACTCACACACTCCAACACACTCTATATGGGGCAATTTAGAGAACTCAATTAACTTGATCCATGTTTTTGGACTGTGGGAGGAAACCGGAGAACCCAGAGGAAACCCACGCAGACACGGGGAGAACATGGAAACTCCACCCAGATGGGGATTCGAACCGGGAATCCCTAGTGCTGAGAGGAGAACATGCTAAACCACTAAGCCACCGTGCCGCCCTATATTTACTTTTATAATATATAATATAAAATGGGTATAATATTTATAATAATAGATTTAATATTATATTTGGGGCGGCATGATGGCAGAGTGGTTAGTACGTTCCTCCCTCAGCACTGGGGATTGCAGGTTCGAGTTTTTCATGTTCTCCCGTGTGTCCGCGTGGGTTTATTCCGGGTTCTCCAGGTTCCTCCCTCAGTCCAAAAAAAAACATGGTTTCAAGGTAAATTAAACGCTCTAAATTGCCCCATATAGTGTGTGAGCTCTCCTCTGGATGGGCATGGAGAATAATAAATAAATGAAAGCATTTAATATTGGACTTCCACCGTAAATAGTAAATTCGCGTTGTCGTTTTGGGAGTGCGCCTCGTCGCTTGCCGTAGTATTGATGTGGCCGCCTCGCTCGGGTTCCACGTCACTCGTCAGAATTCCGGACCTCAGGCCGCGTCTCGGTGTTACGGACAGACGGCGGCTCGTCGGTTAAAAGGTTCCGTTTTTATTTTAATTTCTAACGTTTTTTTTTTTTTTTTTAAAGATCATTATTTTAACATAGACCTCGGTGTTCAATTGCTCTGTTCGTCCGCGTCGTCGCGCGCCACGTCGGCATCGAAACGTTAACGTCGGCGTCTGAGGCAGCGCGTTAGCTTCGAGGATATTCACACCGTAACCCTTAATAACGTTTAATTACCATTCATTACAATTAATAACGTTTAATTACATTTAATAACGCACTCTGTTGGATGGTTTTTTACCTCAGAAAGTTGCGGATATTCCGATTAAACCGCGACTTTAGCTGAATAATTATCATCGCGCGGCGTTTCTCCGTTTTCAAACGTCTGTGAGTTTTGCAGGTTCTCCAGCGCGGGACACGCAACTCACTTCGGTCACAATTTTAACATTTTAAACTGTAAAATGACAATGACGGCGTTCCTGTGACGTAGCACACGAGAGCGGTCTGTTTGATGTCTGTAGGTCTGACGTTTTGAGTTGTCAGTTCGGTGCTCAGTGCCGTTTTATTTAACATTATTATTCATTCATTCATTATCTCCCACTTTATCCTCTATTAGGGTCGCGTGGGGGGGGTTCCCCATGCCCATTCAGGGGAGAACGTTTCGGGCGCTGGGCAGATAGACCCAGGACAGGACGCCAATCCATCACTGGGCACACGCTCACTCACTCACGTATACACACTCTATATGGGGCAATTTGGAGAATTCACTTGACTTGATCCATGTTTTTGGACTGTGGGAGGAAAACGGAGAACCCGGAGGAAACCCACGCAGACACGGGGAGAACATGGAAACTCCACCCAGATGGGGATTTGAACCGGGTTTCCCTAGTGCTGAGAGGAGAACGTGCTAACCACTAAGCCACCGTGCCGCCCTAAATTAATATTTAATATCATAAATAAATAATATTGCACACTGTACCACTGTACTGTACTGCACCATCGTTCCTTTGTATCTAAATAATAACATTATTGACTTTAAGTATTTTACACAAGGCCATTGATATATAGGTATAAACCACAGGGTGTACTTTCATTCAGCATGTTAAATAAAATGCAGCGTATGAACTTAAACAATCCATTCTTTAATATCACAAACCTCCGCTTGTTGTTGTTGTTTTCAGGGATTCTCTTTCTCAGTCAGTGACAGGTGTCTGTCCAACAGGAGGAGCCACCTGTCTGGCACCATGACGGCCGCAGAGAACGTGTGTTATACTCTGATCAATGTCACCACGGACTCCGAACCGCCTTCAGAAGTCAGCCTCAAAACTGACTTGGGTAATTGTGCATCGTAACGTTATCATAACGGGACGGAGTGCCGCCACTTTTATTACCTGCGAGGAGTTTAATACCATGTCCTGACATTGTGGACATGACTTGTGGACATTAAAAAAAAAAAAAAGTCCATTATGTAGTAAATTATACATTCCTAAATTCTTCAAAGGTTCCAAGATTTTAAGAAAAATGACTTTTTCATTCATTCATTCATTCATTCATTATCTTCCGCTTTATCCTCTATTAGGGTCGCGGTGCGGTTCCCCGTGCCCATCCAGGGGAGAACGTTTCGGGCGCTGGGCAGATACACCCAGGACAGGGCACCAATGCACACACACAGACACGCACGCATATACACTCTATATGGGGCAATTTGGAGAACTCAATTGACTTGATCCATGTTTTTAGACTGTGGGAGGAAACCGGAGGAAACCCACGCAGACACGGGGAGAACATGGAAACTCCACCCAGATTGGGATTCGAACCGGGAATCCCTAGCGCTGAGAGGAGAACATGCCAACCACTAAGCCGCCATGCTGCCCAGAGAAAAATGACTTAAATATTAAAATATTATTAATGACTAATGATTATTAATGTTGTTTTTAATATAAGTAGATCGTATAATGGCCCGTCCTCCCGCAAACAAACACAGTTGGCTTTTAAAAATGATAATCTGTACACAGTGCCATTTAAAAATTTTCTTCTTATTTCCCCCTTAAAAACAGAGAAGGGTGAGATCAAAGCCAAAACCGAGGCTTTGAAGAAGGTGATCATCATGATCCTGAACGGTGAGAAGCTGCCGGGTCTCCTGATGACCATCATCCGCTTCGTGCTCCCGCTTCAGGACCACACCATCAAAAAGCTGCTGCTGGTGTTTTGGGAGATCGTTCCAAAGACCACCCCTGATGGCAAGCTGCTTCAGGAGATGATCCTGGTCTGTGATGCGTACAGGAAGGTAACGCTCAGTCCCACCGCACACACACGTCCTTTTTTTGGGGGGTGGCGTAGGCCGCAGCTCTGACACGGTTCCCTGCCGTGATGTAGGACCTCCAGCACCCGAACGAGTTCATCCGGGGATCCACGCTGCGCTTCCTGTGCAAGCTGAAGGAGCCGGAGCTTCTGGAGCCGCTGATGCCGGCCATCCGGGCCTGTCTGGAACACCGGCACAGCTACGTACGCCGCAACGCCGTGCTGGCCATCTACACCATCTACAGGTACAGTCGAGAAGCGCCGAGCTTAAAAGATCCGCATGAGGAAAGAGTCATCATTTAAGATTCAAGAAAAATTTATCATTAATATTACATTGTTACATGAGAGAGGAACGAAATTATGGGTCACGGACCTCGATTACCCCGTTATTTAAATTAAAATTTTGAAGAAGAAATGAGAATTACACATATCACTATGTGAAATATAATATAGTATACAACTATGAATATATATAATATATATAATATACCACTACAAATATAGAATATTTAACTATAACTATAATATATAAACATATGTAGATACAGAAGGGCGGCACGGTGGCTTAGTGGTTTAGCATGTTCGCCTCTCAGCGCTAGGGATTCCCGGTTCGAATCCCAATCTGGGTGGAGTTTGCATGTTCTCCCCATGTCCGCGTGGGTTTCCTCCGGGTTCTCCGGTTTCCTCCCACAGTCCAAAAACTTGGATCAAGTCAATTGAGTTCTCCAAATTGCTCCATATAGAGTGTGTGTGTGTGTGTCTCCAGTGATTGATTGACGTCCTTTCCTGGGTGTATCTGCCCAGCGCCTAAAACGTTCTCCTCTGGATAGGCATGGGGAACCCCCCAGCGACCCTAATATAGGATAAAGCGGAAGATGATGGATGTATATACAGTATATAAAAATAAATTTAAGAATATATATATATATATATATATATATATGTATATATATGTATGTATATATATATATATATATATATATATATATATATATATATATATATATATATATATATATATATATATATATACACTATGTATAAAAGTCCCGCGTTCTCGGCGTTGTCTCTGCAGGAACTTCGAGCACCTGATCCCCGATGCCCCGGAACTCATCCACGACTTTCTTGTGAACGAGAAAGATGCGAGCTGCAAACGAAACGCCTTCATGATGCTGATTCACGCAGATCAGGTACTGAGGTCCAGGGTTCGAGCCCCGTTCACCCGTCACCCCATTTTCGTCGTCCTTAAAGTGTTTGTGTCCTTCAGGACCGAGCGCTGGACTACCTGAGCACCTGCATCGATCAGGTGCACACGTTCGGAGACATCCTCCAGCTCGTGATCGTGGAGCTCATCTACAAGGTGAGCTGCTTCATTTCTCTTTATCTAACGGGGTCGTTCCGCGCCTGGAATCTGGGAGGACGTTCTATTCGGTGTGCTCGTTCTGTTTGAAGGTCTGCCATGCCAACCCGTCGGAGAGGGCCCGCTTCATCCGCTGCATTTACAACCTGCTGCAGTCCTCCAGTCCTGCCGTGAAATACGAAGCAGCCGGCACGCTGGTCACATTGTCCAGCGCACCCACTGCGGTCAAGGTACCCGCGTTACTCTCCTCGTCAGTGGAACCTGGAACGTGTCCGGACACTAGAACCTGCGGCTTTAACCCGTCGGTGCTTTTTGGGTTCTCAGGCTGCAGCTCAGTGTTACATCGATCTGATCATCAAAGAAAGTGACAACAACGTGAAGCTCATCGTCCTGGATCGGCTCATAGAGCTGAAGGAACATCCCACTCAGGAGCGTGTTCTGCAGGTACACACACACACACACACACACACACACACACACACACAGTGACCAGTGAAGTGATATGAGTGAGAGATTAGTGGATATCAGGCGGAAAAGAACATGCTAAAGTGCTTGTATTCATACTGCAGCTAAACCCAATGAAGCAATCTCACCATAATTAATAAGAACGTAATGTTAATTGTCAAAACTGTATATTATTTTGGATTTGAACCTGGCTTTAAATCTAATCTATCGATATCTTGATCTCTGTGTCCTCTGTTCTGATCTCAGGATCTGGTAATGGACATCCTGAGAGTCCTGACCACGCCTGATTTAGAGGTGCGGAAGAAGACGCTGCAGCTGGCGCTTGACCTGGTGTCATCCCGCAACGTGGAGGAGGTGGGTTCCGTCTCAGTCGTGTAGCGCGTCTTTATTTTTTTAAGGACCGTGAGGTGGGCGGTGACATCGATGCAGCGTGATGTCACGATATTCTTCATCATGATACCTGTAGACCTCACTGAACCTTCACTCTGATGCGTCATGTCTAACCCGAACTCGTGGCTGTCCCTGCAGTTGGTCATCGTGCTGAAGAAGGAGGTGATCAAGACCAACAACGTGACCGAACACGAGGACACGGACAAATACCGGCAGCTGCTGGTGCGAACCCTCCACTCCTGCAGCGTACGCTTCCCGGACATGGCCGCCAACGTCATCCCAGTGGTGAGTCCCAGTAACGCGGAGCCGTAGTGACCTGGTACTGAACTATTAAAGGTTCCAATCGCAGTTATTTACATCGGTGAGAGTTTTCTCATGAATCAAATACATTTGTTTTTACAAATTGACTCCAGGAAATGAATCGTTTGTCAGAACGGGCTCTGGGAGATTCACTGAAGCTTTGGTTCTTGTTCCTTCGTTGTAGCTCATGGAGTTTCTCAGCGACACCAACGAAGCGGCCGCCGCGGACGTGTTGGAGTTTGTGAGGGAGGCCATCCAGAGGTTCGAGAACCTCCGACCTCTCATCATAGAGAAGATGCTGGAGGTCTTTCATGCAATTAAAACTGTCAAGTAAGTTCTGCATGATTTATATTATTATTATTATTATTATTATTATATTAAAAATCTGCATGATTTGTTATTACGATTAGATCAGCACATCCACCTCACAGCAGGAAGGTCCCGGGTTCGAGTTCCAATGTATATTTTTTTTAAATTAATGTTAAAAAAAATTCTCGACTCATTTAAATTTTTCTTTTATCTAAATTTGACTTAAATATCCAGAATTCAATACAATTTGTTCCAACTTTCATGAGATTCCATTGAGATCTTTATGAAGTTGCAATGCCTCCCTCTGGCGGACAAACGACGCCATGACACGACTAATAACACAGACACCGCACATGATTGGTAGTTTTTTGACGTCATGTCCGGCTCGTTAACAGTGTACCTTGTTTTTGGGTTTCAGGATCTACAGAGGGGCGCTGTGGATTTTGGGAGAGTACTGCAGCACCAAAGACGACATCCAGAACGTCATGACGGAGATCCGCCGCTCACTCGGGGAGGTTAGAGAGCAACATCATCATCATCATGATGAAGAGTCTCCGAGGAGGCGTGGCTCTGTCATGTGACTGTGGTTCGTATGAATGTCTTTAGATTCCTATAGTGGAGAACGAGATTAAGAAAGAGGCTGGAGAGCTGAAGCCGGAGGAGGAGGTGAGCGCGGTGCCGGCTCAGAAGCTCGTCACGGAGATGGGGACCTACGCCACTCAGAGCGCGCTCAGTTCCACCCGACCCAACAAGAAGGAGGAGGACCGGTACTGAGCCCTGTCCTCATTACGGGTTTTAATGGGTTTCAATTTATTATTTATCTAGGTTTTAACTCGGGGGTAAAAGTGTCGATACATCCATCCATCCATTAACTTCCGCTTTATCCTATATTAGGGTTGCGGCGGGGGGGGGGGAGGTTCCCCATGTCCATCCAGTGGAGAACGTTTCGGTCGCTGGGCAGATACACCCAGGACAGGGGGCAATCTAATGCTGGGCACTCACTCACTCACACACACAGACACATACACACTCTATATGGGGCAATTTGGAGAACTCACTTGACTTGATCCATGTTTTTGGTACTGTGGGAGGAAACCGGAGAACCCGGAGGAAACCCACGCGGACACGGGGAGAACATGGAAACTCCACCCAGGTGGGGATTTGAAGCGGGAATCCCTAGTGATGAGAGGAGAACATGCTAAAACCATTAAGCCGCCGTGCCGCCCGTATCGATACTTGATTAATTATATTATAAATAAATATAAAAAAAAGATAATTATTATTCATTTAATTTCACAGGCCTCCGCTGCGCGGCTTCCTATTGGACGGTGACTTCTACGTGGCCGCGTCTCTAGCGACGACGCTCACCAAAGTAGCCCTCCGCTATGTAGCCATCGTCGCGGACAAGAAGAAGCAGAACGTAGGTCCCTCAGACGTACGGACCGCGTCCCGTCGGCTGCCGTGGTCGATTGGTTGTCCTGACTGTGTGTGTGTGTGTGTGTGTGTCCAGTCGTTCGTAGCCGAGTCCATGCTGATCATGGCCACGGTGCTCCACCTGGGAAAGTCGTCGCTGCCCAAGAAGCAGATCACGGACGACGACGTGGAGCGCATCTCGCTCTGCCTGAAGGTGCTGGCCGAGTGCTCGCCCCTCATGGACGACATCTTCAACAAGGAGTGCCGCAGGTCCCTGTCTCACATGCTGACCGTGCGCCTGGAGGAGGAGAAGCTGTCACAGAAGGTACGCACCCGCCTCCCGCCGAGCTCTCCGTCCTCGGGCGTCGCGTTCCGATCCCGAGCTCTGTCTTCTGTCCCTGACTGTAGAAAGAGTCTGAGAAGCGCAACGTGACGGTGCAGGCCGACGATCCCATCTCCTTCATGCAGCTGACGGCAAAGAACGAGACCAGCTCCAAGGAGGACCAGTTCCAGCTCAGCCTGCTGGCCGCCATGGGCACCACGCAGAGGAAGGAGGCCTTGGACCCCCTCGCATCGAAACTCAACAAGGTCACACAATAATATTTCATTTACATTTAAGAAAACACACCGAGCGAGGGGGCGTTCCCTCTTAATCGCGGTCAGGCACCGATGTTGGACAAGAAGACCAGCCTCACAAGCTGCTCCACTTTTGAGATAAGCTCAGGGTTGCGTGTGGGTCACACGGGTTCAGCTCACCCCGTCATGTATTTGCGGACCTTCTTTTGTCCTGAGACAGGGCCTAAGGGCCTTCCCCAAACTGTTTCATACACCATGATTGAACCACATAGCTGTAATATTTAAGAGGAGTGTCTGATGTCGTCTGAGGATCCAGGTTATTCATTTTGTGATTAATAAACCTAAAACCTAGAAACAAAACGATACGCCAAGCTGTCCAGCAGAGGGCGCAGTGCTTTAATAGAACAGTTGCTTGTTTGAGGGAAAACCAGGTCGGAATTCATTTAAGCTCCAATTTCGGGATCTGTAACAGAGAACAGGACTTATTTAAATGTCTGTTCTCTTTATTTGATGGGATCACGTGACCTGTGTGTGGTTTTTAAACCGTTCTTGATTCCCGATTCCTCAGCAGCAGCGTCATTATGTCGTATCGTTTTTTTTTTTATTTACTTATTAAATATTTTTGCAGGTCACTCAGCTGACGGGTTTCTCGGATCCGGTGTACGCCGAGGCGTACGTCCATGTCAACCAGTACGACATAGTGCTGGATGTGCTGGTGGTTAACCAAACCGGTGACACGCTGCAGAACTGCACGTTGGAGCTGGCCACACTGGGTAACTGAATCGGTTTCCCGAACCGTGTTTGCGTCCGGCGTCTTGTTGAGTGCAGCCGGTCTGACGGGGGGGGGGTGTGTGTTTGGATTGTGCAGGTGACCTGAAGCTGGTGGAGAAGCCCTCGCCCCTCACCCTGGCACCGCACGACTTTGCGAACATCAAAGCCAACGTCAAAGTGGCTTCCACGGAAAATGGCATCATTTTCGGGAATATTGGTGAGGTTCCGCTTTGTGGATCAGTCGCAGTTCTTAATACAAAAATACAAAGAACCGACCTTCTAATGACAACAAAACACATAGCAACCACCTGAAACCACCATCCTACAATTAAAAAAACTCTGAGTGAACATAGCAACCACATGCTGACCATAGCAACCACCAAGAATCTACCTACATACATGACGGCAGTCACTAAGGACACAAGGCACCACCTTACACCCTAGCAACAGCACACTGACACCCTAGCAACAGTGTATTGACACCCTAGCAACCAGGACCAACAAGTTAGCAACCCCCTACTTCCAAGGTTGCTGAATCAGCAACAGCATAGCGACACCCTAGTAACCACCTAGACCTTAGTAATAAAATACTGGCATCCTAGCAACCACTCAAGACACCATGGCAACCTCATACAGACAACTAATTAACCTATTATAACCTAGCAACTACTCAAGTCACCATGGCAACCTCATACAGACAACTAATTAACCTATTATAACCCAGCAACCACGTGGCAGACGGTAAGAAAATTATGACCACTCGCAGCCGCTAAAAATCCCATAGCAACCACTTATTTCACCCTAGCAACCACCTACCGGCAGCCTAGCAACGCCGTCACATGGCACTTGTTTTAAAAAGCCCCGTCCCTTCGGTCTTCCTGCTGTCTCGCAGTGTACGATGTCTCCGGCGCGGCCAGCGACAGGAACTGCGTGGTCCTCAGCGACATCCACATCGACATCATGGACTACATTCAGCCGGCCTCCTGCACAGACGCCGAGTTCCGGCAGATGTGGGCGGAGTTTGAGTGGGAGAACAAGGCGAGTTTTTTTTTTTTTTTTTTTTTTTTTTTGAATATCCTAACAGCACGTCGCCCCGGAAACCCCTCGTAACCTCAAAACACTCCCCCTGCAGGTGACTGTGAATACGAACATCGCCGACCTGAACGAGTATCTGCTGCACATCCTCGGTTCCACCAACATGAAGTGTTTGACTCCAGAGAAGGTGAGTTGTTCAGAGAGTCGTGACTCTTCTCCTTCGCGGCGATTCCTCTGTCTTACTCACGGGCTCCGTGGGGGGGGGTGTGTGTTTCGGAACCAGGCTCTTTCGGGCATCTGTGGGTTCATGGCCGCCAACCTGTACGCCCGCTCGATTTTCGGCGAGGACGCGCTGGCCAACGTCAGCATCGAGAAGCCCATACAGCTCGGTCCGGACGCGCCGGTCACCGGACACATTCGAATCAGAGCCAAGAGTCAAGTGAGGAATCGATTCACGTCTTAATTGTAAACGTTTGTCATTTAAATGATTAATTACCGTCCGTTAATTATTCGTTGCTCCTGCGTTATGCTTTTAGGGCATGGCCTTGAGTCTGGGGGATAAGATCAACCTCTCTCAGAAGAAGTCTGCTTCGTGAAGCCCCCGAACGTCCTCCGCCTGTTCCTCCATCGCCCTTTGTCCCGCCTCCTGTCCGTCGTTGAACGGTGAAATGTGTCCTGTCCACCAACGAGACTCGCGTCCTCATGTATCTGTAATCAGTTTCAATAAACAATGTTCCACTCCGCATGTGTGTCAGGGTTCTGGCTTGGTCCTGGTTGCTGTAACCAAGGTTACGGACGCAAAGAGGACAGCGACGACGGACGGGATGTCCATAAAAATCCCGAAATGACGTTCATTTTGTTTGTGACATCACGGTGATGTAATAAGCATGCTTTAATTGCAGGTCTTCTCTTGTAGAAGGTCACATGACGTTCTAATGCCTGAAGCGGATAGAGTTCTGCGTTGGAGTGTGTGTGTGTGTGTTTACATGAATGAGGATTATTCAGGTTCTCCAAATCATTTCACAACCTTATATCAACTTATATAGCAATCTCACATCGAGGAACGGTCTTCACCCCACAGCCTGAGGGTCTTGGGTTTGAGAAGTTTTGCATGTTCTCCCAGCGTCTGTGCTCCTCCCACAGCCTCCAAGACATGCTGCCACATGAGACACGGGTATTTGTCTCCAGGTCTTCCCCAAACTGTCCCCACAAAGATGAAAGCAGATATCCATCCATTACCTTCCGCTTTATCCTATATTAGGGTCGGGTGGGGGGGGGAGCGGTTCCCCATGCCCATGCAGGGGAGAACGTTTCGGGCGCTGGGCAGATACACCCAGGACAGGACGCCAATCTATCACTGGGCACACACTCACACAGACACACTCTATATGGGGCAATCTGGAGAACTCAATTGAGTTGATCCATGTTTTTGGACTGTGGGAGGAAACTGGAGAACCCAGAGGAAATCCACGAGGACACAGTGAGAACATGGAAACTCCACCCAGATGGGGATTCGAACCAGGAATCTCTAGCGAAGTCCCGACATGTTTTTAAAAGCCGTGTCCTGGTTTGAAATGATCCCCGCGCCTCACTCTGAGGTTCTGAGGTCACACAGCGTGACCTCGGGAGGTTCAGACGAGAAAGTTCACGACTTCATTGAAATTCCTCGGATTCCTCGGAGGCTCCACGCCGGAGATCAGCAGCCGAGTTCTGCGGCTCCGCACCCCAAGATATGAGAGTGTGTGAGCGAGAACGCACGCCGTACTCCATACAGACACACCACACACACTCCGACCGTGTGTGGGCCTCAGGTGAACCTCAGGAGAACCTCAGAACGCCATCAGAACCGAGCAGGAGGGTTCAGGTGGTGTGATGAGTTGCCCCGGGGCTCCGCACATGGGGGTGTTGTGGACAGGGGTCGCGTCTGTGACTTCATGATGATGAGTGTGTGTGAGGTCGGAGCTGAGCGGCCGTGAAAACAGAGGAGGACAGATAAACCCAGGACAGGGGGCAATCTATCACAGGGCACACACTCACTCACACAGACACACTCTATATGGAGCAATTTAGAGAACTCAATTGATTTGATCCATGTTTTTGGACTGTGGGAGGAAACCGGAGAACCCGGAGGAAACCCACGCGGACACAGGGAGAACCCGCAAACTCCACCCAGATGGGGATTCGAACCGGGAATCCCTAGTGCTGAGAGGAGAACGTGCTAAACCACTAAGCCACCGTGCCGCCATCTGAGAACTTTACCTACAAAATGAAGACACATTTCTGAGTTCATGGAGTCCTCGACGTGTCCTCACAGTAAACCTATGAAGGTACAGATCCGTTTTAGCAGCAGGTCCTGCAGACGAAGCCGAGCAGCCGAGTGTCTGATGAGAAGCAACACGCGAGCTTAAAGAGGAACAAGATCTAAAAGAGGAACCTCCAGCTTCCCCTGGAACACAGAGACCGTGGACAGAACTGGGACACATCTCTATATAATAATAAAAAAATGCTTCCATTCCGTCTTATTGCCACCGCTTTTATTCGTTTAAGCATCCAGGTAGGTCAGGCAGGTTGGACCTTTGCATGGGGTCGCCCCCATGCCCATCCAGGGCATGTTTCGGCAGGTCCACGTTTCGGGCGCTGGGC
This sequence comes from Corydoras sp. C115, assembly GCA_019802505.1. NCBI lineage: Eukaryota > Metazoa > Chordata > Actinopteri > Siluriformes > Callichthyidae > Corydoras > Corydoras sp. C115. Next base: position 795,231 of record JAFMOC010000170.1, on the reverse strand, counting down.
AGATACACCCAGGACAGGGGCAGCAATCTATCACTGGGCAAATACACACACTTACACAGACACACTCTATATGGGGTAATTTGGAGAATTCAATTGCCCTTGATCATTGTTTTTGGACTGTGGGAGGAAACCCGGAGAACCCGGAGGAAACATGGAAGCTCCACCCAGATAGGAGAACATGCTAAAGAGTAAGCCACCATGCTTACTTTAGTTTACATTAGTTTTTTTTTGTTGTTGTTGTGGCATGGCGGCTTAGTGGTTAGCATGTTCTCTCAGTGCTAGGGATTCCCGGTTCGAATCCCAATCCCAATCTGGGTGGAGTTCTCCCCGTGTCCGCATGCGTTTCCTCCGGGTCCCCCCCCCCCCCCCCCCGACCCTAATAGAGGATAAAATCGGAACATAATGACGGATGGAAAAAAAGTCAAAAGCTAACTAACTAATTATCTTATTTATGTATTTATATATTTATATAAATTACGCAGAGGCGTCTAAACTTTGGAACGACGCTGTATTTTGCACAAATACCCCCCCCCTCCAGGAAAACCAGTGCGCCCTCGGGCGCCCTCTAGCGTCCCACATGGGAAGCGCGTACTAAACACTCGGCTCCGGTTCCCGTCTTTGCGGCAGCGGCTCGTCTGTAGCGCAGCAGCGGGGTCTGAGGGAGCTGGAATCGGCGACTGCGCCTCCACGACGCCGCGGACCGGCTGCGACCCGCCGACGTCTCCACGGTGACGCTCGGGCCGAGCGCGGTTCTCAGAGCGCGGCGTCCCGACGGGGAAGGAAGCGGCGAGAGCGCGGCGAGCGCGGCGAGCGCGGCCCCGATGGCTGGCTGGAAGGACGGCGCGCTGCAAGAGAAGTATCGGCTCGTCGTGGTCGGGGGCGGCGGCGTGGGCAAATCCGCGCTGACCATCCAGTTCATCCAGGTGAGCCGCCGCGCCGCGCCGCGCCGCGCCGCCTTCCCAAACGGCCCGGCCCGGGTGAGCGCGCGAGCGCCTGGGCGCGAGGGGGGTCTGGAAAAAGGGTGTATCCCGCCTGAAAACCCGGGGACACCGTCACCGTCACGGGCTGAAGGGGGTTCGGGATCTCCGGCCTGCTCCGGCACCCGCAGACGGGGTTCTTTCGGGTCTGTCTCTGAAAGCAGACCTCTGCGGCTCCAGCGGAGCGTCTTTAGACCCCGCTCGAAACCCCGCTTCATCACTTTTCCACTCACTCGAGTCTCGCGCGGGTCCGATCGGGTGGACGGTCGTGAGATCGAGTCCCAAAAAAAAGCTTTTCTTTCAGAATCTGGTGTTTTAGTTTCTGTGGATTTCATAAGTTGTTTTTTTTATTATTATTATTTTTAGTAAAACGATCTGCGGCCGCATCCTGCCGGCTGTTTATAGCCCAGGGCAACATGTCACTACGTAAACTTTTAATTTAGAATAAACAATCATTACACACACACACACACACACACACACACACACACACACACACACACACACACATTTCATCCTCTATGCGTTTATGCGTAACCGCTTTGATTTCATTGTGCGGCTGATTGGTCAAAAGTTGTAAAGTAGGTTGAAATCGTAATAAAATATTTACTATTTAATATAAAAGCAAAGTTGTTCTCGTCAGCAAAAAAAAAAAAAAAATGTTGTAATTTTTATACCGGACATGATTCTGACCCAAAAGACAAAAAGGTTCCAGTTCCAGAAACATCTGTTCAGAGCTGGAACCAAAAATAGCAGCCTGTCCATCATGAACCGTGACAATGTCAGTGGGTGTGTCACGTTCTGGAGAATAGAAAAGGCAAAGAACAGAGACGTCCTGAGAAAGCAGGGGGATATCAGAGCCAGCGGGGGTCTGCTGAAGGAACCCAGGGCTCAGAGCGTGAGGATCATGTCCAGTTCAGTTCCAAGAACCCTGACCAGAAATGTTTCCAGAACCTAAATTGGTTGAAGGACAATAAAATAACACATAATGTCTCGTTTCACATGAAGCACTGAGATCATGTGACCTCACTGTTAAGTGTAATCACTGATGTTTGGATGATGGACCTGCAGTCCACGTTCCAGATCGGTCTGAAGGTTTGCAGCGGGGTCGAGGTCAGGGGTTCTGTGAAAGCTCCTGTTTGATGAGAGGTTCTCTGTTCTAAACACTTCAATGAAGACACGTCTCTGAACTCAAAGAGGGGATCACATATTTGTTTAATAATTATCATACGCAGTTAAATTATAATTAACCTTCACTGAAACTTTAAATCTTATACAAACGTTTACATTTTTTATTGAATGAATTTTTTTTAGATATTTAGGCACCCAGCAGGCTTAATTAATTTTTTAGCAGACAGATGGTGGGAAAAGAACCAACTTCAAGAGGACTGCTGAGAATAATTAATTTTATTTATTCATCCACACAGTGTATTTCCGTTATTGTTTTTATCTCGTTTATTAAATCACCAGGTCAGTGTTTAATTGTAAGTAGAAGGGAAGGAAAATAAAATAAAATATTACTCATCCTAATGTTGCTATGTGGTTACTGTGTGGTTGCTGTATGGTTGCTATGAGGTTGCTGTGTGGTTACTATGTTGTTGATATGTAGTTGCTTTTTAGATGCTATGTAGTTGCTATGTGGTTACTATGGAGTTACGTTTTCGTTGCTATGTGGTTGCTATAATGTTGCTGTGTGGTTGCTTTTAAGTCGCTTTATAGATGCTATGGAGTTGCTCTCGGATTGCTGTGTAGTTGCTTTTTAGTTGCTATGTGGTTACTATGATGTTGCCATGTGGTTGCTATGTGGTTGCTGTGTAGTTGCTATGTGGTTGCACATTTTCTTATTAAAATGCAGGACGTTTACTTGAATGTTTTGTTGGCTCCTGTGTGTGTTTAATGTTGCTCTCAGCGTCCTGTCCTTCAGGTATGACCTTTACTTTTTTTTCGGAGTGTATAGATGGGATTCTGTTGATTTGTTAGATGTTTCAGGTTCTTTCTCTGTCCATTGTCACGAGGCCTTCCGCATATTGTTGTCATGAAGTTTAAAACATGCATGGTTGTACATATTGGAGTGCGGGTGTAGCACCCACCCTCGTCCTGCTGCCCAATCACAAGCTCTCGTCTCAACGTGGGGGGGAATCAGTATGAGTTTAGAACCTGTCGATGTGAGCGCTCCGTTGTGTTTGTAAAACGCCGGATTGTGATCGCCGTTCAGTAAAGTGTTAAAAATCCACTTTGTTAATATTTGTAACGTCGAGAAAAGGCTTTGAAAAGCTTCTGGTGTCTCATTAATGCGCGCGAGTGTGTGAGTATGAGAGCCGTAAACACCAGCTGACCTCACGGTCGGATAGTGAAAAGGATCCTATGCTAAAAAAAAAAAAAACCCAAAGGCTGCTGGGATATTAGATGTCCACATGCGGCGTGAAAACGAAAGTAAGATGTGAACGAGCCGCGGGTCCGAGGGAACCACCTTCACCCGCCTCCAGGGTTTCTCGAGGGCCGTGAAAGAGAGCCAGGATTTCGGTGTTGAGTCATTCTGGGTTAATAACCGGGCTGAAACCAGAATGGCAGGAAGAGGAAGTCCCTGTTCAGTTCTCCAGGGGCCTTCTGGAGGTTTTAGGAAAAACGATGAGCCTGTGAAACGCCGACTGACCTCGAGGCGTTCAAAAAGAGCCGAGGACTTCCTCACAACATGACAGCGTTCGGACAGTCCACGCCCCGCCCGTCCACCCGCTGTAGTGATTCGGGGGTGGGTCATGGGGGAGGTTGGGATGGAAGGACCTGGCTCACAATCTCAGTACTGATTCATTCCAGGGCTCGGCCTAACATTTTTTTTTATTTTTCATGGACCGGGCTTTCTGCACTGGGGTACAGAGCAACGGGCCTTCCCCAAAGTGTTCTCACAGTTGTTCATAATGCACGGCCAGGTTCTCCAGGTTCTCGATTTTCATCCCTCTGTTGTCGATGGGACTGAATTTAAACTGTTGGGATGAGTTATTTGTGGTCCATTCCACCCCTGACTCTTTGCTCCCGCATTGGAACTCCGAGCACGGGACCGGGTCGTCAGATTCGGATCGAAGCTCCACCCAGAGAAGCAGGTCAGAAACAAATCAGTAAATAAAGAACCGATCTGCACGAGGAGAACATGAGCACCAGGAACACATCCCATCCGAGCGGGTGACTCAACCGTCAAGGATGGTGTGGTGACATCACGGCGATGTCATCGGGCCGTGAGGGACCCTGTCTGGAACCCGACTGGACCTGCGGGTCAGTCATATGTCTGAATAGCACACTGTGGCTGCCCTATTGCTCAGGAGGATCTGCAGTGTCGGGAGTTTTGCATGTTCTTCATCACGTCTTTTTGTTCTGAAGCCTGAAAAAACACTAAAAACCAAACGTGAAAGTGTTGTTTTTTTTCACCGCGGGGGTTTTCTTAACGGTGCAGTCACGCCGAGGCAGACAGCGTGCTGAGGGGAACCCCGCCACACCCCCCCACACACCCCCCCCACACACACACCCCCAAACGAGCCACAAACCAAAAGTGGAACTCACATGTGCTGCATGTTCTCCATTTCTGGGAAGTTCAGAGCGGGTTTGGTTTCGATATTGATGGCAAAGCTATTGATTGGAATGGGTGACAAACACACACACACACACGCACACACACACACACACACACACACACACACACACACACTGAGTGTATCGATGTTATTGGTGTGTTAACCTGTGGGTTTTTTTTTTCTGCAGCAGGAAGCGATGCTGCACTGATCAGTTTAGCTTTAATTTGTTAATTAAATTAGTGGCTTTACCTCCGAACCCTTTTCCTGTCGCCCCTCGCCCCTCGGATCGTGTTACGGCGTCCTCGCCGTTCCGCTCCGGACGTTCCAGTTTCCTTCCTCTGTGTGGGGGGTCGGAGGAAACCCTCATTTGAATTTTAAAAGGATCTGGGTCCGACTTCATTCATTCAACACCCCCCCCAACACCCCCCCCCCCCCCATCACTCCACCCGTCTCTCTCGTCTTACGTTCTCGTTTCTTACAGAAATACATCAGACGTCCTTAAGGAACGGTTCCACCTCTGCAGTTCCAGCTCCCGTCTTTAGATCAGTTTCGAAGTCTTCTGAGACAGTGGGGTCTCTCAGAGGTTCTCCATGCCGGTTAAACCCGGGTCACATGATGATGTGTACACCCCGTATTTTCTTGGGGGGGGGGGGGGTATGTTTTTGCAGACGGGCCCCCGCCTCCCCCGCGGGGGCTCACGCTGTATGGTTCTGATTACTGGAGTGCGAGCTCATGCAGATGGAATGCTGCACTAAGCCTTCATTAAATACCTTCAGATAAAGCGGGAGCTCTCGGTTCCCCTCCCCTCACCCCTCGGTGAGTCCGGCGGTCCGGATCGGCCCGGTCGCGGGCGTTTCAGACGGGCCACTTGTTTTGCCGCATCAGGCGTTTTGATCTCGCGTGGGACAATACAAAAAAAAAAAAAACAACAAAAAAAAAGCTCTATAGTACTGAGGAGAACATGCTAATGCTCAGGCCTGAACGAGGAGACAGTGAGTGCTGGCGGGGGGGGGGGGGGGGGGGGTTTGATAAATGTAACCCGTCGTGCCTTTCATCTTCTGATTTAGTTGAAGGTAGTTGCCTCGCCTACGTTCTATATCTTGGTGTATAGAGGTGCATTGGTTCCATGTGGAACTGTGTGTATTTGTGTGTGTGTGTGTGTGTGTGTGTGTGTGTGTGTGTGTGTGTGTGTGCGGGGGGGGGGTGTCACTGTTGTTTTTACTCATCTGTTGATTTCTCACACCGCTGGCGCTTGCGCCGACTCGGTGTTAATTTTCCGTTACCGCTGTTTGTTCCCTCGTCTGCCCTCAATTAACCGAAACGCTCGTCACGTAATCTGTAATCTGTAATCCACTCACCTGATCGTTAATCCATCAAAGACCCATGTTCACTGCAGCATGGAACAACAGTTTGGGGAAGGCCCAACATTCACCGTAATGCATTGTTTTGTGACGGTCTCGTCATTACGTCAAATAAAATAATAATATATTATTATTAAAGCCTGTGTGTGTGTGTGCGGTTTGATAATGAATGTGTGTGTGAGTGTGTGTGTGTGTGAGTGTGTATGTGTGTGTGTGTGGTTCTTGGATTTTAATTCAGATTAAATACCTGACTGTTTAAATAGCGACAGAATATATTGATATGATAAATATCTCATATCCGTTTTCTATATTTATATTTATACATTAATAGTTCCGTATGAGCCTCGCACTCTGGAGGCTTCCGTACACGCTCGGTTAATGTTTGAAGGAGAACAACGCGGTTAACTGGTTGGTTGGTCAGTATTTTGCATGGTGTGACGTTCCGCTGTTCTCTTTGTTCCCAAATCTATCAATGTCATCGCTCACAACGACGTCCGTACTCCAAACCTCACGCTTTTATTAATATTATTTTTAGTTTAAATAAAGTCGGCGGCTGCTCGGGTCCAATCCTCTATTTGGGATTGGACGAGAGAATTTGATATGCATAAATTATGCTAATTAGTGGCGTTGTGTATCTCCAATTAATGCACTGATCTAATCAGCCAATCATGTTGCAGCAGGGGCGGCACGGTGGCTTAGTGGTTGGCACATTCTCGCAGCGCTGTGGATTCCCGGTTTGAATCCCAATCTGGGCGCATGTTCTCCCCGTGTGCACATGGGTTTCCTCCGGGTTCTCCGGTTTCCTCCCGCAGTCCAAAAACATGGATCAAGGTCATGAATTCTCCAAATTGCCCCATAGTGTGTTTGTGTGAGTGAGTGTACCCAGCGATAGATTGCCCCCCTGTCCTGGGTGTATCTGCCCAGCACCCGAGATGTTCTCCCCTGGATGGGCATGGGGAACCCCCCCCCCCCTCCCGTGTCCCTAATAACGGATAAAGGGGAAGATAATGGATGGATGTCGCAGCAGTGCAGGCTCGTGTGGCTTCTGATAATGTTCACATTAAAAATCGATGATGCCGTTGAAATTATCTTATTTAATTATTTTATTAATTTTTCTTTATTGACCTAAACGTTATGACCTCGGTTGCCAGATATGGACTCTACACCCACCCGTAGCATCGTGTATTTTTCAAATAAGTCATCAGCCTCATTCAGCTTGGCGTTGTGGTTTGCGTGGTGCTGTGGGGGCCGTCCCAAAACATTTGGGATTTTTTTTTATTATTTTGACTATCGATTGTGTGGGACGATCTGCACACTTGTTTTGAAAAACACACGGCGAAAGCGCTACGTTGAGGTTCTGCTGCAGGCGGAACCTCATGTACGTACACTCACATACGTACTCACAATCGCCCCGCCGCCGCGGAGAACGTGCTCCGCTGTTGTTATTGTGACACGTACGTGCACGTTCGCGCGTATCTCGACGCGTAAACACGAAAAAAACGAACACACTAAACAAGAACGAGGATTGAACTCACATAGAGCACGCGGCTGGTTTACCAGCCTAAATTTTCCTTTAGGCTTGCAGCTGCTTCGGTCTGGTGAGATAAGACGTTTGCAGAACGTAATGTTTTTGCAGAACTCGCGTCGGAGCGTAATAGTTGAAATAGAGAGGCGCATTCAGCGAGAGCGAGCACATGCTTTTCTTAAGGCGGCGTCCCTCTGATGTTTGTTGAGTTGCACCCACGCATGCGTCTCACTCGTGTCTGGCTCGGAGGTTCGCCTGTTGTGGCTTTCACCCGAGTGCCGTGCCTCCTCTGAGGTATCCTGTTTACTAACACTCGAAGCGCTGGATGAGCTGACGAGGCAGAGGGCGCGCTCGGTGGCGGCGTATTTGCCGTCTCTTTATGGTTTCCATTCAGGCGGCGGCCGTCCATCGGAACCTTAAACCTGTTTGTCCAGGAGAATCCAGGGACCCATTTTCAGAAAAGCCCTCTTTTATGGTCGGTGGGACCTTGTGGTGTGGTTTGCAAAACACAAACTGTCCTGGGACTGTTATTCACGGCCGCCTTTGAAGTTTACCCAAACTGCCCGATAAGCGGCGGTTCCTCCAGTGGAAACTTTGCTGATTAAAGAGGTCCAGGGAACCGGCGGCAGATCTAAGCCAGGGTTTGTTGATGTTGCCGGGATGTCTGCCTGGCGGTTCCATGGGATCCTTTGAGGCAAATTGGAGGGTCTGAGGAGAACGTGGATGGGAGCCGTGCCAATGGGATCCGTTGGGGTGGCAGAACCATGAGGTCCAGTGAGACGTAGGTTCACGGTCAGATCTGCGAATGATGGTTCCGGTTTGGGAACAATGATTAACTAACAATGATTCACTTGAAAACTTGTTCAAGGAAGGTCGAGGTCAGGCGTCCCAAATGTTCCTCGTTTGTGATCCAAATGTCAGATCGGTACGAGGCTTTTTACGGAGGCTGGAGGTCAATGTGGAAGGTCTTGACGTTTTGTGTTCATGAGATTAATGGTGCTGGTTTGATCTGGGTCGAGGTTCCATAGACGTTCCTTTTATGTGAAAGGTCCAGAACCTCGGTCACAGTCCTGCTGCCGACCACGTTCGTCTCTCTCTGACTGCGGCTCATTATTTCAGAACGAGGCCGCGTCCCATTCCGAAGCACAAAGTCATCTCTGATTGATTTCCCCAAATCTCACAATGGCGTTAATGTTCTCCTGCTCGGTCACCAGATCCGAATCCCAACAAGAGACCCCTTTTTGGGATGTGGTTGGATAAGAGACCGTCGGCCTGGCCGTGAGCACAATGTGAGTGTTTATACAAACATCGAGTCACACAGAGGCGACGGACGTGGTGCAACCTCCACCCGAAAGCCGGCACCCGGCCCTGGGATCGTCGCCCTCATGCTCCGCCCCCCTCACTCTTTTTTTTTTTTTTTTTTTTGTCACTCCATCTGATGATTTTCATTGGCATGCCAGACGGGACAAAGGCCTCACCCTGGGCTTTGTTAAAGTTGCAGGTCAGCTGCTTGCCAAGTCAGTGAGCTCATGGCGCCTGGAAACGCAGATTGAAGATTAGCCTCCCGCCCCTCCTCCCCTCGCTTCCACACGGCCCCTTTTTCCACCCCCCCCCCACCCCCCCATCAACGGGCACCCTCCACCATGGCTCCGACCAGCCACAGTTAAAGTAAACATGCGACTCTGCTCTCGGTCTCCCACCAGATGTTTAAACCGTATCGGTTCGCGTCCTCCGAATCGACCCGGGGACGTGCCGGCGAGACAATCGTGACCCATCGGACCAACATCGTCCCGACAGGAGAAGAGGAAGTGCAGTTGACACGTTTCCCCGACGTTCTCCTCGGAACTCTGCGAACTAAGCTACTTATCTGACAACAAGCAGTCCAGTTTGTAGTGTAAACAGTCTGGAGGTCCTGACAGCTTCGCATCGCGGAACCCGGCACCCTCACGCCGTTCTGACCTCAGCTGGGCAGAAGAAGCAGTACGTGTGTTGACACCAACAGGACGGCCGGTCGCGATCCGGTTCCGGCTACAGATTATAGTTATAGTCATCTTTAACATGCAGGTTACCGGGTAACTCCACATACGATGATCGTTTATTGTCCTTTATAGTAGCTGGAACCAATACAGTAACGTCTGGGGAGCCACTAACACACGCCGCTACCGTCGGACGCATCGATTCGGCGGCGGCGCTGTTACTACGGTTCTAAATGAATTGCTGTAATTAACGCACATCCGCGTATTACCATTAACGACTGCTGCAGACGTCATGTGACCTGTCGGTGGAGATGCAGAGGGAAGACGCAGGGTGGAGAGGAACAGCGTGGGAAGACCAACAGAGGCATGGAGGTTGATGGTCAACGGTCATTGGTGGACGAATGATGGGTTCTAAATGACAGGGTTCTAAAAGCTGCAGGGTGGACCTGGTGGAACGAGGCTGAGAGGTGAAATGCATTGTGGGCATAAGTGTTGGGTGGAGGATGTAGACGATGCATCGTGGAAACGGTTCCCAGATAGTCAATGAACAAGTACAGTTGGGCCGGTACGGTTGTCGGCCCTCAGGCCGTGGACGGGGCACGCCCCCGATCGACCGCCTTACGACACGATGGAGGACATGGTTCAGCTGTGCACATGACTCTTGAGTGCCACTTGGACCCGTGAAGCCCACAGGGAGCTCAGGCCCTTGCCGTTGAATATCAGGCCGTTTATAGATCTGCGCTCCCGGCTCTGGAACCGAAACATCGAGGAGGTAAAGTGAATCAGACGCTCTGTCAGACTGCGGCATGGCCGTGATTTCGCGCGCACCGTGTCCGCCCACTCGGGTGTCGAAGTCTGACTCGATTCGTATCGTACCGCCTACTCTCCATCTCCGTCTCTGCGCTCCACTCGCCGGGTCTCGTGAGGACAGCCGGCTGTCCGTTGCCTCTTTTTTTACGAGCCGTCCCGATCGTCCGCACTGCATCTCTGAGGAGGCGCCGCGCTCCCACCGCTCTGTTCTTTCAATGGGGTGCGGGGTAAGGTGCCGCGGTACGAGGGAGGCGTACCGTCTCTGGAATTCTGAGCCGGAGACCGGCCAACATCGGAGACGTGACTGAATGTGGGTCAAGAGGGCCGAAGAGGGTTTTGGCGCTCGCTTTCCATTCATGGTCATTGGCGAGGAGGCTGACTGCTTTTGGTTTCCGAGTCTGCGAATGCGTCACGTCCAGCCGTCACGTCCAGGCGTTCACCACAACGGTCCGGTTCAGAACGGTACGCTTCAGAAATCACGGAAACCACGACAGAAAGACGGGACCATTTCAAAAAATGAGTCGGAAGTGAAGAGTTCATTATTTATTCATTATATTTTGGGTGGTGGTGGTGGTGGGGGGGTTCCCCATACCCATCCAGGGGAGAACGTTTCAGGTGCTAGGCAGATACACCCAGGGCGCCAATCTATCACTGGGCACACACTCACACACACAGACACACTCTATATGGGGCAATTTGGAGAACTCAATTGACCTTGATCCATGTTTTTGGATTGTGAAAGGAATTCGGAGGAGAACCCAGAGGAAACCCACACGGACACGGGAAAAACATGCAAACTCCACCCAGATTGGGATTCAAACCGGGAATCGCCATCGCTGAGAGGAGAACATGCCAACCACCAAGCCACTGTGCCACCTATTATTATTAATTATTTATTTTGTTGAAATCAGAAGATGAAACCGAATGCCTCTGATGGTCGGCCTCATGTTTTGCCTGAAGCGGTTCTCCGCCGGATCGCGCCGCGTCGGTGATGACTGTTTTTGGCGGGAAATGCTGGGCCCCGGAGACCCCTGAGTGAGTTCTAAGAGAGATGGCGTTTGATTCGGTCGCGCTGTTCGGAGGTGGACGACTGAACCTGAATGCCACGGTGACCGCGGCGGGGTCCCGCGGGTCCCCTTTGGACACCTCGCATCGCCTTTGAACTCCGTAGGGTCCCACCTTTGTTGTCGTCAGACCGTCTGCACCGGGCGGGCGGCTCGGCGGAACCCTGTTTTTATTTTATTTTCGTGGATCTGTCGGATGCTCGCTGAGATGTTTTTAGCGCGGAACCAAAAAATACACCCCGCCGACGCCGTCTTTAGACTCCCAGAGACTTCGGTCACGGATCCAGTTCAGTAAACACGTAAAACCACACGCCATTCAGCCGGTAAACCAGGACGACGCCCAAGATCAAAGTGTTTATGGTAATGGCTGCGGTGGCCTGGGCAGCTAAACAAGAACCTTTTGTGGGACGTTGGCATGGAACTGTGGGTACCGGGGCCGTGGCACAGCACCAACCGGCCTCTTGGGAAGATAAAGAAACCCTCAAACGTAATAAAGCTTATCCGTCGCTTGTCCCAGACTTAATATTCAGCCTCCCGATGCCTCACTTCACGAGCCTCCGTTCCGTATTGTTACTTTAAAACGTTTGACTTTTTTGTATGAGCTCATGTAAATAAAAAAAAATTGCTGTTTCCACAGGAAACCGAGGCGCACCGGGTTATGCTACCGTGTACCTCAGCAGGTCTACGTGATATTTTTATACTATTATTATATTATTATAATATTATTATACGATGTTTTAACGTCCCACCGTTTTCGTCTAGCTTTATTTCTCGCAATTCTCGAGCTGTCGACACGGCTTTCGCAGGACACGCTCGGCTCATTGGCGAGATGAGTGCTTGTATACGGATAAGAAATCGGTCGGAGCGTTCCCGGAATGTTCCCGTTTTTCCGATCCACAATTCCCGTTCACTTTGCATCACGGCGATGTTTGCACTCCCGTAACTCGGCCAATTTTCAAGCGACAAAAATGAAATTCGCCGGAGTCGGCGAGGGCTGCAGCCAGACCGGCCGTGTGAAATGGCAGAGTGATCGCACTCTCTCTTCACTCCTGATCACTCGGCAAGTCGACTCAGTTCATTTCCTACGGGAAGACAAATCTAATCTCATCTAATTTTCAAAATGGCGTAACTCGGGTCAATTTTCGAGCAACGGTCACCCACCCCCCAGGTAATACCAAAGACTGATTGTGCACCCCCACACAGCCGGCCACGCCCATTTCGGTCCCGTTCACTTGCAGTATTATATAGATATTTTGCAGTGCGCCCGCTTTGTAAATTGTTTGCGTTATTGCTTTGAGGTACGTATGCACCGTGACTCCTGAAATCAAACTCGCGTTTTCTTTGGGAGATGCACCTCTCCAGTTCCATCTGAGATCCTGCATTAATCCTGCTTTAGTGCTTTAGTCGCTTATGGGGTTCTCTGCAGAACCCTGGCCCTGTCGATAGGCCTCCCTGAGATCCTCACCTCCTAAATGCTGTTGTGTTCATGACGCCCCCCCGATGTAGATCCCTAACAGAAGCTTGTTCTAAATAACCTGTCACCTGTGATTCTGCAGATCTGTATCTGGGTGAGGAAGCGGTAGGGGAACCGGGTTTATCATATAAACACACACATCCCCGCGGTGCCGTGCCTTGAACATCGAGGCGCCCGTTTCGCCGGCAGCTGTGGATCTCCACGTCGGTGCCGGACCTCGCCAACAAAACCCCCACTGTTTAAAGTGAAGCGGCGGACGGACGGGTCGAGGACGAGGTCCGGCGGGAGGGGAGGCGTGTAAGTGAGAAGTGCCGGCAGACAGGGTGGGATGGGAATGTCTCCGGCAGGACATCACGGTCGGCCGAAGGCGGGGCTTCGCTGGTGGGTGGCCATAGGTGGAGCTTCCTTCCTCTGGCCTGCAGCGAGCCAGCCAGCCAGCCAGCTGGGGTGGGAGAGTCCTAAACGGCTCCGTGCGAGTGCCTCACCGTAAATACGACCCCTCTGGCGTGGAAACTGAAAACTGGGGAAGGTTTTCCAATGGGTCGCCTCACCTGCAGGAAACGGGGCGAGGGGGAAAAAAGAGGACCCTGTTTACCAGTCGCACTGGGTTTGGATCTTAGGGACGTCACGTGACGTGTTGTTGCGTTCTAGAGATGTTACGTCCTTCAGATGCTCGTTATGCTGCTATATTTATATTTTATATTCTATATTTATATCTATTCTATTCTATACTACTTTTTATATATAGTGTATATATGTATTCTAAATTTATCTAATAAATTTGTTTTTATATACTGTATCTACATATATTTATATATTATATTTATAGTTAAATATTCTATATTTGTAGTGGTATATTATATATATATTATATATTCATAGTTGTATACTATATTATATTTCACAATTCACATAGCGATATGTGTAATTCTCATTTCTTCTTCAAAATTTCAATTTAAATTGAAAAAATAACGGGGTAATCGAGGTCCGTGACCCATAATTTCGTTCCTATCTCATGTAACACGTGATATTAATGATAATAAAAACATTTTCTTGAATCTTATTAATCGGTTTACTGTGTAAAGGCAGAGGGAAGGCCTTCGCAGCAGTCCCTTCACCTTTCCACCCTCGCGTCCGCGTGTCAAACCCCATGATTTCGTCTCGTCCGATGGGAAAACTAACAAACCCTGAGCTGGGGTCAGTTGGATTCCAGTTCCTGCCTCCGAGAGTCGAGAGCGAAAGCAAACAGCAGACGAATGCAGCTGTGCGAATGCTGATCTATTCATGTGGGGCAGAGCTGTGGTTTGCTCTCTTTGCAAGGGAGTTGTTTCTCGGAACACAAGTTTGGGGTGTGCGTGTGCGTGTGTGTGTGTGTGTGTGTGTGTGTGTGTGTGTGTGTGTGTGTATATATATGCTGCAAGGGTTGTTGGGGGTGTGAGGCAGGATCGGCCTTAAGAATGAAGTCCCAGGTTTGCCAGTTGTACTCGGTCATGTGACTGTTTGGGGAGGTGTGTGTGTGGGGGGGTAACGGGTTCGCGAGGGAACAGAGTTTGCGAGGCCGCGGTGGGGGTGCGGGGCTGGCGCTGCGGGCATGCCAGTGGCAGTCCGTCACTTCCCTCGCTGCAGATATTTATACACCTATCTGTAACACAACACGGAGTGTTACAGCCGAGTGTCAGCGCCCGAGCGCTGGGGCCGCCGCTTAAAGGTTAGGAAGGTTCCGAAAAAAGTCCAGACCTTAAGAAAATAAACACACACACACACACACACACACACACACACACACACACAGTGAAGGGGCAAAAGTACTGGGACACCTACAGCTTTCATAACACTGCTGTGTAACAGATTTTGGAGGGCCTCCACACCAAGCCTTTATACCGCGCAGTCGCGCCGGGACAGAAAAGGGCCTTCCCTAAAGTGTTCCCTCGCTGGGAGCTCCTAAGCAGAACCCCGAACCCCTGCTGCGACCCTGTGCTTCGACCTTATGTCGCGTATCGTCATGGTTACGTCACTGCGAGGTCACGGTGTTCCCCGACGACGTGCCGCCCGCCCCGAGCGTGGAGCCGGACGCCGACAACGCCGAGCTCATTTGCATAATAACAATCGGAACAGGACGTCTCCGCACACGACACCGACCCGCAATGAGCCTGCAGGTGGTGGAGGTCGTCCAGTGTTGTGTACACAGTGCAGCCTCTATCCGCACAGGAACAGCAGTGTGTGTGTGTGTGTGGGTGTGTGTGTGTGTGTGTGTGTGTAATTAACTCTAATGCACTACACTCACACTCCCACAATGGATAACTGCTGAGAGGAGGTCTTCCTCCGCTCCGGAGTCAGAGGATTCTGGGAATGGAGGATGAGGGCAGATCATGAGCTCTGCTACTTTGTTGACACTCGCTACTCTGCACTGTTTGCACTAAAAACACCAGATTACTTCTGTTTTTCTCAGAAAAGCGCGCCCAACATCCCTGAAATCACACTCTGAAGGTCTCGTTCTTTTGTTTCAAGTAAATCGTTATGATATTAAACATGTTCTAATCACACGAGAAAGCAGTGCAGAGCCAGAGGGCGTGGCATTATTGTGAATAAATCCCATAATGAGGCGTGATTAGTCCCGACGCGTGATTTCTCGTGATTTATTCACAATAATACACAAACTCGAGGGTCGTATTGCTTTAATAAAACGCTTACAAACACACTGTAATAAAAAACAACAAGGTTTCAGTCAGAAATGCGTTTGATAAAAGCAAATTCTGATAAAGCGACTGATCTCCGGTTTCTCTTACGGTGAAATGCTGCCATCTAGCGGCCAAATTACAGAACGCATGTTTTTAAAAAACATCGGGAAAATAATGTACATCGCGCATTGATACGAATTGTGTTATTGTCAGTGATGTCACAGCTGGACAAATGGCTCAGCCAATCAGATTTAAGTAATAATAAAATAATAAAAAAAATAAAAAGATAAGAAATAAAAGCTTATTATAAACATTAAAACTGAATCTGTATTAATATGAATGGTTTCATGGTTCTATGCAGGCTTTCCGGAGTGTGTGTGTGTGTGTGTGTGTGTGTGTGTGTGTGTGTGTGTGTGTGTGTATGTGTGTGTGTGTGTGTGTGTGTGTGTGTGTGTGTGTGAACAGTGTTACTGTAATATGAGCCGGCGTTCACATGACGATTCATTATCATGTCTATTGTAGATCAATATTCAGAGATTAGTTTGCATACTGGACAGATTCAAACCCTGTTCCGTCTCTGGTTCTGTTTTTCAGTCCTACTTCGTGACCGATTATGACCCCACCATCGAGGACTCGTACACTAAGCAGTGCGTGATCGACGAGCGGCCGGCGCGCCTCGACAGTACGTCTGAGATACAGGAGGAGCTTTTAAATTCATATTATTTTATGAATGAATGAATGAACGGTGTGTGTGTGTGTGTGTGTGTGTGTTTGTGTGTGTGTGTGTGTGTGTGTGTGTCAGTTCTGGACACTGCAGGTCAGGAGGAGTTTGGAGCCATGAGGGAACAGTACATGAGGACAGGGGAGGGCTTCCTCCTGGTCTTCTCTGTTACTGACCGCGGCAGGTGAGTGTCTCTCTCTCTCTCTCACTCTCTCTCTTTGTCTCATTCTGTCTCACATGTCGTATTCTCTCTCGGTTCTCGTGTCTTCAGCTTCGAGGAGATCTACAAATTCCAAAGACAGATCCTGAGGGTGAAGGACCGAGATGAGTTTCCCATGATCCTCGTTGGGAACAAGGCTGACCTCGAGATTCAGAGACAGGCGAGTCGAACCCTCAACATGAACAACTTCCTGAAGCACCGACACTGACCTGACGACCGGCTGGTCTGGGGTTTTTTACTTATTAGGGCAGATACACCCAGGACAATCCAGGGGGGACTGTGGGGAGGGAAACCGGAGAACTTCCACCGAGATTGGGATTGGGACGCCCAATCCATCGCTGGACACACACTCACTCACACACACACACACTCTATATGGGGCAATTTGGAGAATTCAATTGACTTAATCCATGTTTTTGGACTGTGGGAGGAAACCGGAGGAAACCTACGCGGACACGGGGAGGACATGGAAACTCCACTCAGATGGGGATTCGAACCGGGAATCCCTAGTGCTGAGAGGAGAACATGCTAAACCACTAAACCACCGTGCCGCCCACATATATATATATATATATATATATTTATTTTATTTTTTTCTAAATATATATAAAATAAAATACACAGTTATGTACATATATAACACTATAATACAACAAAAGATCAAAAAACAGTATACACACCATAATTACACGATTGTAATGACCGAATTCAGTTCCGGTAACCTTACCCCCCCCCCCCCGTCCCTCTGTAAACACAGCACACACCACACACTGACCTCGGGTGGGGTTCAGTTGGAGGAGTGTGTAGAAGCTCGGGCAGCTTTGGGGTGAGTGGGTGCATTTCCTCGGTGGGATGACGTTACACTGCCACCTGGAGGCTTCCCGTGGCATTGAGTGCATTGATTTTGGCTCCGTTCTCGCTCGCGGTCTTTATTGAGCGTCCAGAGAGACTCGTGTTTAAATTGATCGCCTGCTAAATATTTCATTCATTGATTTTATTTTTAAATCCCCGCGTCCGAAACCGAACCCCGTCAGGGGCGGCGCGGCGGCGGAGTGGTTGGCATGTTCTCCTCTCAGCGCTGGGGTTTTCCAGGTTCGAATCCCAATCTGGGAGGAGTTTCCGTGTTCTCCCCGTGTCGAGATAGGTCAATAGAATGCTTTAAGTTGCCCCAAATAGTGAGTGTTTGTAAAGGAGTGTGTAGCCAGTCATAGATTGGCACTCTGTCCTGGGTGTATTTGCCTAGTGCCCGAAACGTTCTCCCCTGGATGGGCATGGGGGAACCCCCCCTCTACCCACCCCCTACGACTCTAGTGAAGGATTAATTGGAAGATAATGAATGAATATCCCATCAGTGAGTTTGGATGACAGGGTGGGAGGTGTGTGTGTGTGTGTGTGTGTGTGTGTGTGTGTGTGGTGAGGTGCTTTTCGAAAACCTTCTGACCCCCCGTCCCGTCCCGTCCCGTCCTCCAGGTGACTCCAGAGGAGGGGCAGCAGCTGGCCCGTCAGCTGAAAGTGACCTACATGGAGGCCTCGGCCAAGATCCGCATGAACGTCGACCAGGCGTTCCACGAGCTGGTCCGCGTCATCAGGTACGCCGTCGCAGAACGTTTCCTCCCGTTTCCCAGCGTTCCTCCTCCTTCATGTGTCTCTCCCCGTCTCCCCCCCCCCCCACGTCAGGAAGTTCCAGGAGCAGGAGTGTCCCCCGTCCCCCGAGCCGACGCGCAAGGAGAAGGAGAAGAGCGGCTGCCACTGCGTGATCTTCTGATCCCCCCCCCCCCCCGCCGCCACACCCGCCAGCTGCTACCACTGACTGCCCCCCCCTCCCCCGCCACCCTGCCTTCTGACATCACACCCCGCGTGGACGCACGGCTGCCTCTCTCACACGTGCATGTCTCCGATCGGACGGGAACCCAACGGACGTACGGACCCGGCTCGGACCGGACCGGACCGGACCGGACCGGACCGGACCGGACCCTCGTCATGGGTTCGAGGGGCTTCCTGAACGTCACTAACTAAACCAACCAACCGACCGACCGATGCGTTCGATCCCGTAGAAGTCGTGTCCCAACACTAGGCGTTTTTTTTAAGGGTTCGTTAATCATGTTGTTCTTTTTTTTTTTTTTTTTTTTTATTATTTTATTCGGAGGGGTCCGTCTGTCATTGCCTTATAACGACGCTTCTGTCTTCTGACGCGTTTATGAAGTGACTGAAACGACGCATCGCAGGATCGGCGGCCGCGTGCTTCTCCGGTCGTCGCGTTCGATCCTGTTAATCATCTTCTGTACATAAGATTAAAAAAAAAATCAAACGCTTTATAATGACTTCTCATGCCGCGCCGCAGACGTGCGTTAAAGCTGCGTGTGTTTGATTCATGTCGTGTACATAGATAAGCCTTAACCTCCCGCCACCCGCCGCCGATGCCCCGCTGCGATGGGCCGTCGTCCGGATGCCATCCCCGGTCCGTCGTCTGGGTGGAATTGTGATTTCTCTTCTTTTGAAACTGTTTTTTTTTTCTTACGCGCTGCAAACACGTGTCCCGCTCTCAGTGTCATCGTCTGTACCTGCACTGTCTCAGGTTGCCATGTTGTGACATCATACGAATGTTAACTCTTCATAAAGCTCCACAGGGACTCTTACTACACGTTATGCCGCATGGCTGGAATTATTATTATTATTATTATTATTATTATTATTATTATTATTATTATTATTATTCAGCACACTCTATTTGGACACGCCTTTTATTCAGATGCCGATGTGTTCTGGACGACCGTATGGTTCTAACATTGTGGCCACACTATAGGTAGGGAAACCTATAGGACGGCGGGCGCTTAGCAACAGAGACGCCGGGACGGCGAACATCGCTGACCTTGTGCTTTTAAAAAGCCACTTGTTTTTAATGCAACGGCTGCACACATGCGCAGGACTCGCAGCCGGCGGAGCATCTCAGATTGGAGTTGAATACAGAACTCTGTTTCGCTTTAAAAATATCTTTAAATGGAGACAGGCCCTGAATCAGGCAGAATTCCGGAGTCCTGGGCTCCTGATGCGGCTATGAAGCAAAGTTTGGCGCCGTATGGAACCTAGAACAAATTGAAGTGTGGAACCTGAACTTTCTCTTAATTTCCATCCATCCATTATCTTCTGCTTTATCCTCTATTAGGGTTGCGGGGGGGGGGTTCCCCATGCCCATCCAGGGGAGAACATTTCAGGCGCTGGGCAGATACACCCAGGACAGGACACCAATCTATCACTAGACACACACACACACACTCTATATGGGGCAATTTGAAACATTCATTTGACTTGATCCATGTTTTTAGACTGTGGGAGGAAACCGGAGAACCCGGAGGAAACCAACGCAGACATGGGGAGAACATGCAAACTCCACCCAGATTGGGATTCGAACCGGGAATCCTTAGCGCTGAGAGGAGAACATGCCAATCACTAACCCGCCCGCTCTCCTAATTTCCTTTTAAAAAATTGGTTTCCAGTTTTTTTCAGAGCTCCAAATTATTTATATCTTTGGAGTGAATATTAATCCTGACTGCCATCCAGGACCGATCTGTCCTCGGTGCTGGACCCCGGGGCCGTTGTGGCTGAACTGTCTTTGTCTCCGCAGCAGAGGGGTGATGGGTTTTTTTTTTGGAAGCTTTAATACTTTTAGCCATACTGTGTAACGGAAGCGTAACCTGTCCTGCTGTCACCTTAAAAGTCTTTTATAAAAACCTAACAATCCACACAGGCTGCTCCGACGGTAAGTTTGTTGGTTGTTTATTTTAACGCCTTTAATTTGGACGAAGTGAAGATCTCGGGGTCTACGGCGTCAGTGTCGGAACTCATTCAGCTGGAAGATTTTTACGACCTTCAGACTCCTTGTGTGTGATTTTAGGAACCCTTCCATTAGAATCCATATGGTTCTGAGATTCAAACCTCCACCCGACATCATCAGACACGTGGGACGCTGAACAGGGTGGTGGTGCGACGTTCTACAGCGCATGGTCGTCAGTTTGAACCCTGAAGGCATTTCAAAAACAAGAACGATGGACCACTGGAATTAAGACTTTGGTTACAATCAGCAAAGCTGCTTTGATGAATAGACCAATCATTAAACACGGGGGGGGGGGGGGGGGGGGGGGGGGGATTCTAGGATTCTGAGCACCACTCCTCAGAATCCTAGAAGAACATGCAAACACACCAAGGTTCAAACAAAAAGCAAGAATGAACCAAGAGAAGCTTCAACTAAACTAAACTAAAGGCAGATTTAGAAGACTGAGCATTCAGCCTGCATTCTGGGCAACAGTTTGGGGAAGGTCCTTTTCTTTTCAGCACGTACCCCCCGGTGCACAAAGCAGGGGTTGAGTCCTGACCTCCACGCCGTCGCCTGACTTTGTCCGTGGTGTGTTTTTATTGGAACTTGTTTGAAGTCTGAAACTTTTACTGATCTGTTTGATCTTTTTTTTCTTTGACTTTGATCTCCTCGTTTAATCCCAGATTTATTGGAGGACGTTAAATTCCGGGCTCTGCTGGTGGCCCTCGCATCCGTAGCATGACGCCTTGTTCTTCTGAACGAAGTCTGTTCGTCCTGACGTCGGTGTGTCTCTGAGGTCAGACGTTTCCATAGCAACACGTTCATTAAATTTATCCCCAAATTAATTCATTCGGCCGAAAGACGTGAAGATTTAAATCTGTCCACAATACAGGAAAAAGTATTGGGACGCCTCTTACAAATTCACGGTTTAAAGCAACAGTTTGGGGAAGGCCCTTGCAGTTTGGTGTGGAGGATCTTCAAGGTCTGACCTCCGGTATGAACTGGAACAGGGTTTGAGATCAGGGTTCAGCGCTCTTTGGGCGCTGTTGCAGTCGTGAACAAGAGCAGGCCTTCCCCAAACTGTTTCCACTTCCACACATGGCCTGTTTATTATTTTTTTTACTGTTAACGTCTTTATGTTTTTTTTCAGGAAGACAATTTAATTTATCCTAAACTTCCATCTGTGGCTTCACCATGTGTTTTTTTTTGTTCATCATTCTGTAATATAAACATCCCACCGCTTCTCTGAGAATCATCACTGTTTATACTTTAATACTTTTATACATTATTTTCTTATCCGACGAGTCGATGAGTATTTTTATATGTTTGTACGTGAAGATGCCCTGGTGGCGCTCGGTGGAGTGTTCCATTCTGTTTGTTTTTTTTTTTTTAAAGCTGAAGATCCTAAAGCTGAACGACTGCAGAATGCTTCCCTCGTTTCGGTGGAGGCTCCTCCAGCACGTTGGGTGAAGCCCTGGAGGCGGTGGGTGGAGGAGGCTGATCCGTTCACCCTCGGCTCCGTTGGAACTGATCTGAGGACAGTTCCAGACCAACAGAAGGGTGCAGGCGGCCCGTGTTCTTTGCTTTTTCGTTTATTTGATCAGAATGACGGAGCTCGGGTGAGAGCGAGACGAAGGACGAGGACATTTGAAACCCGTGTCGTGTCGTTTCCATTTCCTCCAGCTCGTCTGTAACGCTTCTGGTGCTATGAAAATAAAATCCCTGATTACACTCGAGAAACCCGCAGGAACCGACTGGCTGCTTAACGGAACGTCAGATACAAAGCCGTGTTCCCGCAAAGATCTCACACGGAGGAGGTGGGACCGACTCCCACTGGTTTCTCCATCGGGTTCTTCCGTCTTGAGGTGCGTCTTCACCATGACGTTCTAAAGTCTTGCGGTCAGCTCCCTGTAGCTGCTGCATTAGTACAGGTCACTGACCTCGGCCTACAGTGAACTCGTTCACTTCGCTCCGGTGATGATCGCCCCCTGGTGGTTCCACCTCACCGAGGAGCCGATTCTCATGCGTGGCACACACTCACTCACACATACACAAACACACTCTTTATGGGGCAATTTGGAGAATTCAATTGACCTTCATCCATGTTTTTTTTTTAGGACTGTGGGAGGAAACTGGAGAACCCGGAGGAAACCTACGCGGACACGGGGAGGACATGGAAACTCCACCCAGATGGGGATTTGAACCGGGAATCCCCAGCGCTGAGAGGAGAACATGCAGCCCAATATAACGATCAGGTTTAATGATTCCACAGTGGAGCTGGTTTTCTTCATAACTACTGATGTGTGGTGTTCTCATCTGTAAGTCGCTTTGGATAAAAGCATCTGCTAAATGTAAATTTAAATGTAAATTTAATCTAACTGTAAATTTAAATGTAAATGCCGTAACTTGCCTCTAACACTTGTTGGTTCCAACAAGCAACAAACCAAAAATCATGTCTCTCTGATGAACATCTACATGGTGGTGCAATGAGGTGGGCGTGTCTGATAGAGTGTCTAATACACATTATGGAGTCATGGGGAGAGAATGATCCACCACCTCAATGACGCCTCATCTATAGAGTAAATAAAAATAAACCCAATGGACTACAGTCTGTAATTCTAGAACTACAGAGTCCATCTTCGCGCTCGCGGTTGGTTGGTTGGTTGTTTGTCTGCTGTTGATTGGTAGAGTCCATGTTTTAAGTGATGTCTCTGTCCTCCTGTAGCTGAATGGTTGCTCCCAGCTCCCCCGGTTCTCCGCTCTGCTGGCTGCGCGGCGCGCCGCTCGGTGAATCGTGTGGAGAGCAGCGCGTCGCTGTGCGCCGGAGCTGCGGCGTCCTCAGCCGTCACCCCACGCCGTCGTGTTCCTGACTGTCTGATGCTCCACCTGCAGAGGATGGAGGCGGTGAGCAGCAGCAAAAGCATGTCCTACAGCCGCTGGAGTTATGACAGGTAAGCTGGCCGTCGGGATCCGCGCGTTTGGATGAAGACCGACGTGCCGACGCGGCGCTACGTGACTCCGCACGCCGTAACTTTGCGTTCAGCTCCGTAAAACTCATCAGCTGTTCAATTAAAAATAGTAAATAATGGCGAGCCGGCTGTGGGAGCCCGAGACGCGGACGCCGCGCCGCCGGTTCGATCCCTGACGCGCAGCCAGATGCTGCAAATCTCTGCATCCGACTCCCAATCGCCTCGATCTCGGTCTGATTATCGGGGATGTGAACATCTGGGGTGCTCCTGATTTTGGGGATGGGGGTTCTCAGCGGTGTGTGTGTTTTGGTCCTCACATCGAGCCGCGTGCGGACGTGACTGCGTCTGATGCACCTCCTCCGCTCCTCCGCTCCTCACCTCCCCAGCTCCTCAGCTCCTCAAGTTCTGGAGTCGAGGAGGTCTGAAAAGCAGAGCTGAAGGGAAATCGATTTGGGGGAGGAACACAGGGGCACCACCATTACTGCGCACTGTTTAGGCCGAAGCCCCTTTAAAAATCAAACTGTTTATTCATTTAACATCATTCAGACAAACGTTCCTCATACTGATATTATCGAACTGACCTTAAATTGTATAAATAAATCAAACCAATCCTCCAAATAATAATCAAAATTTAATTGGGAATTAGGGCTCACACTTGTTTGCGAAGACCCCTTCCCCATGCCCATCCAGGGGAGAACGTTTCGGGCGCTGGGCAGATACACCCAGGACCGGGTGCCATCTATCGCTGGGCACACACTCACTCACACAAACACACTCTATATGGGGCAATTTGGAGAATTCAATTCGCCTTGATCCCTTGAGCGCTGAGAGGAGAACATGCCAACCACTAAGCCACCATGCCGCACTGCTCATCCTGCTCCATGGTCACGAATTAATTAAAAACTTATTTTCATTCATTCATTCATTCATTCATTATCTTCTACTTAATTCTCTACCAAGGTCTCGGGGGGGGGGGGGGGGGGGGTCAATCTATCGCTGGGCAGACACACACACACAAATGTGCACTCTATGGGGCAATATAGAGCATTCAATTCACCTCGAATGCATTTTTGGATTGTGGGAGGAAACCGGAAAACCCAGAGGAAACCCACACGGACACAGGGGAGAACACAGAGACTCTGCTCAAATTGGGATTCGAGCCTGAATCTCCAGCGCTGAGAGGAGAACATGCCAACCACTAAACCAGCGTGCCGCCACAAACTACATTTTAATTTGCAAATTAATGTACATCCATCCTCACACACCCCGAACCCTGCTATCACAATTTTAACATTATGAATTTTGACGTTGTTGTCATGTTCAGGCCCGCGGCTGGGAAAAAAAAAACATACTGTCGGGATAAATCCGGTCCTGTTATCAGTGCGCATTGTCCTTTAAATAAATGTCAGGATGACTGAAGGATGCTGCTGATGACGACGGCGGGGATGATGCTCTGTGGGTGACCCTGACACAGCCGTTTGCATCAGTCGTGATTTAGAACACACAGTGAAACCAAGGCCTCACTCGCGGCTCGCCGCCACTTCGCTTTGTGACTGCTCGTCTCCTCACGACTGAGAAGTCAGGCATGAAGGGAACGGAGGAAAAAAAAACAAAACAAAACAAAAAAAAACGTTCCTATGGTGAAGGTAATGCTTCAGAGTAAAAAAAAAACCAACAAGCTTTCATCGTTCCACAGAGAGGTTTATTCAGAGCTTCAGGTCCATTACGCTGCAGTCGTACTCACCACACTCACCACACTCACCACACTCACCACACTCACCACACTCACCACACTCACCACACTCACCACACTCACCACACTCCAGATAAATAACACCGCTGATTGATCTTCTGTTGATCAATACGTTCCCACGTCCCCCTACAGGGGCATTACCCGTTCATCCATTTAATCTTCAGTTCCACAATTCCATATATATTCATGTTGATGCAGGGAGAACATGCAAAAGAGAACTGAGGGATTGCTGGACCCAGAAATAAAAGTGGCAGCTCAATAAAAATATGTACAAAAGTATGTGGACACCTACAGAGTCATGGGGTATAAGGTTTGTTCCTTGGTTCTTGTATTTATACTTAAAAGCTTTAAATTCAATTCATTTGAATATGCAAATTGCAAAAACATATATACACAATATGTGATAAAAGATGGATGGCACGTGGATTAGCATGTTCTCCTCTCCATTCTGGGGATTCCGGGTTCGAATCCCAATCTGGGTGGAGTTTGCATGTTCTCCCCATGTTTGCCCGGGTTTTCTCCAGGTTTTGCATATTCAAGGTAAATTAAACGATTGCCCCATATAGAGTATAGAGTTATAACATCCCATAATAACAGGTTCCACTCTTCTTCACCAACAATGGGCCTTCCCCAAAATGTTTATACAGTTGTTTTGAAAGCATATGGCCGAGTGATCGATTTTAGACACCTGACGGAACATGATGGAGGTGGAAAAAGTATGGTGTGTATTTGTGTGTGTGTGTGTGTGTGTGTGTGTGTGTGTGTGTGTGTGTGTGTGTGCATGCTTTTGTCCACTTGTCACTATGGCCTCTGACACTGTGGAGCTCCAGCTGAGTCACAGGGAACTCGTTACTATGGTAACAGAGATGCTGGGAAACGGAGCCGTGGACCATTCTCTGCGTTTGATTGTTAATGTCTCATTCATAAATTAAATTGAATTAATAAATTAAACTTGAGATAAATAACAGACGGGGGTCAATGATGGACATATCGGTTGCAGTGAGAACCCGAGAACTTAGAGCCTTTCTAACCATCAAGTTTAACAATTATTATGATTAATTTATTCTGCTCCAATGGGAGCCGTGTTGATCGAACCCGCGCCAACGGGAAGCCTGTAAGAGAAATTCAATCGATCCCAGATGAGGAGCTTCGGGCTCTGGGATCTTTATTCCTGAGAACCTCGCAGAGCGGCTGCATATGCGCAATGAGGAACCGAGAACCTGCGCTTATTTTGGAGATTAAAGCGCCGCACTAAACGCAGGGTTCCGTCATCTGAGCAGAACGTTGGTGGTGGTGGTGGTGGTGGTGGAGGATGGTGGTGGTCGTGATTGCGGCTGGAGGATCAGACATAATCAGGTGGGCTGCATCGGGAATCAATACTCGCTTTTATTGGGTCAGTGGTGTCGCTGCGCCCTCGTGTGGAGCAGGGGTGCATGTGCAGGCTGGTTTTCTTACAGAATGGCCCTTCACTGTCAGAATGAGAAGGGAACAAATGCATCCCAGTCTCCAGCCTTCTGTAAGGGCCAGCTACAGTATTTAGGAGGGTATCTATCTAAGGAACGTGTCCTCATTCATTCAGATGAGGATCTGTGAGGCCAGACACCGATGTTGGACGAGAGGATGGGACTTTATGAACCTGCCAGATGTTAAAAGACTAATTATTCTTCTGCCGGGGTCAGTGCATCTCTAATTTACTCTGCAGAAAAAATGCAGAGTCATTAATGAGAATAAAATGATTTTACTGAAATAAAACCCACATCTGCAGACAGATGTTGCTTATAAGAGGTGTCTGTCCATATAGTGTAAGTATACTTAGAAAATAAAAATCATTGTAAATAATAATAAATAATAATTATTAAATTGTATATTGTTATATTATATAATATAATTTTATTAAATAAAATTAAATAAAATTCTTAAATAAGATTATAAATAATTGATGTAATGATTTATATTTGAAAATGGTGAATTAATTTAATAAATTAATTGTAATATGCAACGTTATATATTTAATAATATATATAATATAATATAACACATAAATTAGTGTTTATGGATATAAATATGATGTCACTTGATTTTTGCGATCAGATTGATTCAGAGGTCTGTTGGCACTTGGGCTTTGACAGAGATGTAATTAATGGCCTGTTGCCGTGACGACTGACCAGACGGTTACAGGACATCATTAAATGAACGCCACTCTGCTGGAGTCTGTAAATTTAACTCTAATCACTGCATCATTTCTTCGCCCCTCATTGAGAGATGAGTGTATGATGCAGATTCCCTGGCTGGACAAAAGTATTGAGACATTTGAATATTACAGGTGCTGTTAGTAGCGGTTATGACGTCACATTCTGTTCGCGCCTCTAATTACAGATCTATCATGATGAGGTTTAAGGTTCAGGATTCACAGGTTAGGATGTGATGGAGTTGGTTTTGTCTGTAGTTGCGTGTGCTGTCCACTAGAGGTCAGTATCATCACTGCTTTGTGCCTTGGCCGCTGGAAAAACCCGTGACGTCACTGTGACGTTTGATTTTATACAATTGAATGCAACGCAGTGTTCAATTAGCAAATATAATAAAACCGATAACAATAAAAAATAAAAAATATTAAATATTAAATTTGCTTGTAACTTGTAATCGTATAGGAACAGTTTAGGGAAGGCCCGTTTTTCTGTTCCAGCATGTCTGCGCCCCCCAGTGTACAAACAGTACACTGTTTACGCTCATCACCTCTGACATGAACTGGAATGCAGACTGTGAGCCACAATTATCTTCTAGAGGAACCGGCGAACATTTGTACCTTAATCCACACTTCCCTCTCTTCCTTTCCTCCTGTATTTTGTTTGTTGCATGCCCCCCCCCCCACACGGTTGTTTAGTTTACTCAGGCGGATAACGATTTTATTTTATTATTTTTATAAATGTCAGATTGCTTACCGAAATATCTAAAAGCTGCTGTTCTGGGCGTCTAATCGATATTATAATCCTGCCAACATAAGCAGCACTTTATACTAAGTTGGATAAAGTGACATCACCTTGACAACCATGTGCACATAGGTGTTACTATGGCAACTGGAATTAGCAGCACCTTGGAGTACCTCTCCTTGGCCAAGTCATGTAAGAAAAAAGCAGTGTAGGGGAGGAGGCGGTGGGGGGGGGGGGGGGGGGGGGGGGGGCCTGGGGGGACGGGGGGGGGGGGGGGGGGGCAAAGGGAGGATGTCAGAATAGCAGCCTCACATCGATACCACTCAGCCGTCTGCAGGTCGTCTTGATGTTCGGATGTTTTTTGGGATCTTGCGCCTCTGCGAACATGTTGGCATTAATAGGCGCATGCCGCAGCCATTTCTCTCGCCGCTATCGCTGATATCCCTCATTCCTTAATGCAGCATCAAAGCTCAGGCACTTACTGTTGTGGTGGAAAGGTTTCCTGAATGTTCCGTGAAGGTTGCTATGGCAGGAGCCGTCTGCCGGAGCCATTAGTTCAGTCAGGACATCTTCACAAAGCTGCAGACTTCTGATCATATTTAAACCCTTCAATACCAAACTCATGGTGGTTTAAAGGTTGGCATGTTCTCCTCTGGGGATTTGAATCCCAATCTGGGTGGAGTTTGCATGTCCTCCCCGTGCCCACGTAGGTTTCTTTACTTAAGTGAATGCTCTATGGGGCTAAATGTTGGTGAGTGTACCCAGTGATGGATTGGCGCCCCATCCTGGGTGTATCTGCCCAGCGCCCGAAACGTTCCCCCCTGGATAGGTATGGGGAACACCCCCCACCCCCCCACCCCACCCACGTGAGCATAGTAGAGGATTAAGTGGAAGATCATGAATGGATAACTTCATGATACCATTTTAAACTCTTTAATACCATAAATGTAAATAAGCCTTCCGTAGTCCGTAGTTGTCATTCATTTACCTGACCACAAGGTGGCAGCTTTATGCCTTTAATGCTTTTTAATAATGCCATCAAGCTGACGGTGTTGACTTGGAGTTTGGTAAAGAGGGTCCAGGTCGTGATGAGGCGTATGATGCATTTTTCTTTTGGTTGCGAGTGTAATGGTGTAAATATTTTAAGGTGAAACGGATGATTACAACCCAAAACCATTCAGTGGTATATTTTTAAAAAACGAGGGAACCATTCAAGGGCAGATAAGGAGCTACGTGAATCTTATTGCAGTGGCATGAAGATAAAGCTCCTCACATCGACCTCTGATTTCTCTTGTTATGGTATTTTAACGCTCATACCTCGTTTACTGCCCCAGGGCAGCATGTAGAGCGTGAGGTTAAACACCAGCATCAGCTCTGTGCTCGTGGAAATGGTCTGTTCAATGGAAAAGCATAACAGATGTGGAAGTCTATTCCGTTTAGACTTCACTTTGGGATTTCAGCCGCAGCTTCTTATTTAAACTGACATTTCCGAAAGCAAACCATGTTTAATGCATGTGCCGACTCAGCGGCCGAGGCCTGTATCGATGTTCTGTGAACTGCAGGGAACACACTCCTCTTCGGTGACGGTGTGCGCAGAGGGTTCGGGAGAATCTCCTTCATTTTCTGTTATTTAACCTCAAAGCCATTAAATCTGTCCTCTAAATTAAAACATCTGCATTTTAAAGGAGCACCTTCTTCACCTGTCAGCAGTGGGATTGTCTCCAGGGGGCGCCGACTCGTCTCACAGTGATGTGCCGATAGGTGGTAGATTTGGGTTAAAGGTTCCGGCTTGTGGTCGATCGGGACGAGAATGAGAAAGAGAAGCAGAGAAACGGAAGGGAGGAAGCTGCATCAGACTTCAGCGTGATTGATCCGATTGGAATAGCGGGAAGTGATGCGGTTGCCTGCTTTGATCTTTTGATCTTCTGATCTTTTGATCTTTATAGTTCCTGGCCGCGCGGTTACATTCGCATTGTTGTTCTCAACTTGACACTAAATACAAACTGCTGCGGAACATCGATCTTTAAATGGAGCAACAAACCATTGGTCAAGTTTAATTTAGCTTCTCTTTGATGTTCTTGTTTGATGTTAGATTTTTTACGTAAGTGATTTTCAGGTTATTTTTTTTGGGTTTGGTTTCAGTTTGAGGAATAAAACACTGGTTTAGTGGTTTAAATCCCAATCTGGGTGGAGACCTCCCACAGTCCAAAAACAGGGATTCAAAGTTAAATTCAATGCTCTAAATTGCCCCATATAATGCGCATGTCCAGTGATAGATTGGCACCCCGTCCTGGGTGTATCCGCCCAGCGCCCGAAATGTTCTCCCCTGTCTGGGCATGGGGAACCCGCGACCTTTGTAGAGGATTAACCAGAAGATGAATGAAGATTTCCCGAGTCTCCACCAGGGGCACCCTCCTGATTCCAAGCTCCTCAAACACGGAACATATAGTAAATAAAAACAGGTTGCCAGACCCTCTCGGGACAACAGTATCTTGTAATTTGCCGAGATTCTGAAACGCGGACGTTACCTGGCAGCACAGCGTGACCCGCAGGCCGGCTGGCGTCGTTGCATTATTAACGGGGCGAGCTCCCCCCCCCCGTCTGGCTGTTGTGGCAACGAGGGCCGGCCGAGCGCCGCCGCTCCACAGAGCGTCCCATTTATCGCGGCTCATCTGAGCACAGAGGCTTCACAGTGCATTAGCGTTAACATTATCCGCCATCGTCCTCCACCCGCCGCTGCCCCTGGTGCCACTTTCGCAGAGCGGCTTTCCAGGAAAGACGAGCTCGTGGCATTAGAACAGCACGGACCGACTGATGGCCGTTAAGCGGGGGAGGAGGGGGGTGGTATTTTTATTGGATTCTGAATGCTGCAAACTGATCTGCCCCCGTGTTCCCAAAGCGCAGCTTGGCATGATGTAGCACAACTAAAACAAACGCTCGGGGCTATTAATTATTCACCGGCAGTGCAGCTTGTACTCTTTTTTTTTTTCTTTCTGTTTGCATCTGGAGAACATCACGTCTGATCTCATAGGACCCGCACCACAGAGCGATGTGCCCGGCTCTGTTACCTACGGCGTGGGCGGGGTTCTGATGAACAGTAATCTTAATTTACAAGTTAAACGGACTGTTTTCTGTTCTTTGCGCCGTGTTCTGTATGATCGGACTCATGATCGGCCTCCTAATTCATTCATGTCCCTCAGCTTTTTGCTGTTACGGCTCACTGGGTCATTAATTATCCCAACAGCCAATCGTTTGGCAGCAAACCCAGTGATTAGTGATTTTTGACCCAGGCGTGGTTGTTGGCACCAGACATTTTTTATCTAATTTATTCACCATCAGGACGTTTAGTTTGTTTGGTTGTTTGGTCGTCCCTCCAGTCCGTCTGGTGCCAGCAACCGTGTCACAGTTCACACCGTTATTCTATAAGTGTCTGCGTTCAGTCTTGTCAATTTTATCCATCCATTATCTTCCGCTTTATCCTCTATTAGGGACGCGGGGTTCCCTGTGCCCATCCAGGGGAGAACGTTTCGGGCGCTGGTCAGATACACCCAGGACAGGACGCCAATCTATTGCTGGGCACACACTCACTTACACTATATGGGGCAATTTAAAACATTCAGTTTACCTTGAATCCATGTTTTTTGAACTGTGGGAGGAAACCGGAGAACCCGGAGGAAACCCACGCAGACACGGGGAGAACATGCAAACTCCACCCAGATTGGAATTCGATCCTGGAATTCCCAGCGCTGAGAGGAGAACATGCCAATCACCGTGCTGCCCGAAATCTACTTAATATAAACGAATAGAATTGTTGGATCTCAATAAATAATTTTCTTAATAGGGAATTAAAAAAAACATATTTTATTAAAACAAATGTTATAATTACGTATAAATAACAATTATTATTAAATATTTGTAGCCTGTTAATTAGAGAGTTTCGCACAGGAAGAGCGTAAACAATGGGGCGCCTTAATCGGATGGCTGTTAAATCAAAGACGCCGGCGCCCTCCCTCCACCGTCCCATGCAAATAAGTCTGGCACTCAATAAACAGATGAATAAATCATGGTTCTGCAACGCGAGGCACGCGGCGTCTTTTATAGAGACGGAGGGCGACATCGGTGCGGCGGCTGACATCAAAGCAGCGAGACAATTGAAAGTGTATCCAGTGTCCTCCTCTGGGCTCCGTGCAGGCCCGAGGCACTTCAGCCGTCTTCAAGAGAGAGAGACGGAGCGGGAGGGACGGAGAGAGCGAGCGAGACGAGGACTAGAGGCAAGGAACCATCAGCGAGGGAGGTAGAGGAGGATGAGAGCAGCCTTGCACGCCTGCGCGAGAGAGAGAGAGAGAGAGAGAGGGAGTGAGGATGGCAGCTGTGCAGGGGAGGAGGGTCTGAGGCAGAAAGAGCGGGAGAGCGACGGCGACGGACGGCCGAAAGCGGCGGACACGGATAAATAAAGGACGGACGGCGGGGGGGATGTGACGGCAGGACGCTTTCCTTTCGCCGCCCAAACGAATTCGAGGCAGGATTCGGACCATGGTGGCACGGCTGAGCCTCCGAAAACACCGCTGTCCTCCGCCGCGCTGCCTCTGCCCTCCCCGGTCCCCCTTCTGCTCCGAGACGTCTGGACACAGGAAGCAATGAGCTCCAAGCATTCCTCAGACTGGATCCCGTACAGGTACGGACAGCGGGGTCGGGGTGGAGGTGAGGTCCGTGAGGTCCGAGTCATGCCGTATGTGTGCAGGGTCGTTCCCGTCCGGTGTTCGGCTCTCTGTTGGGTTTGGATTCCACCTTGTGGACTTGTCCTGAAGCTTGATGCACCGACTCGATCCACTTTGTTGAAAACAGAACCCAGAAGAACCCAGTCTGTCGGGCTCTTTTTCGGGGAACGGCGTGTGAAACGGGTACGGTTCTAATTAGCACCCCTAACCCCGTCTACACCGTGAATACTTGCTCGGGAGTCTCCTCCTGCAGCTGCGGCACAGCCACATCGCCATGGCTGCACGGATCCTCCGCTCCCATTGGCTTCTGGTTGCTATAAGTTACCCAGTTCACTTGCCATCACTTGGTTCTTCAAAGGGAGCACTTTCCCTCTTGTTACAATAGCTCGCTTGTTCTCGTGCATCAGCATACGATGCGCACTAAAAATTCATCCGAGGCCACTCGGGGGAACTAAATTTGGAGGCGCGTGGGCTTCGGAGAGCGCGGAACGTCTCCGGGGCTGCCAAACATCTCCACCGTGACGAAGGATTTGCTCGGTCTTTAGTCACCTTGGCGTCCTGCGGCGTCGATTTCGCCGTGGAACCGGACTTTTGGCCTCCGTCTACTCTGAATCAGGTCACGTCTATGAATCTGAGAGTGGAGTTTAGAGGAGGGCGCTGTGTGGTCTCTGTGGAGGGCCGACTCAGATGATGAGGCCCAAATATTACGGGGAAAGAGGGTTGGTTCTGGCGTCTCTCTGCATTTGCATTTTGGTCGTTTAGCCGACACTTTTCTCCAAAACGACTTACAAGTATCCCGACTTGATGGTTGGGGTCAGAACACAGGGTCAGCCAAGGCATCCTCGGAGCAGTGAGGGTTAAGGGTCTCGCTCAAGGACCCACATTGGTAACTTCAGTCAACCTGGGATTTGAGCCCCCCGCTTGGAGCCCCTGCTTCAAGAGAAAACAGGCCTTACCCCAAACTCCAAACCTCCAAACCTTTAAAGAGCAATCTTGTCCAGTGCAGATAGGTTTGATAGTTTGATTATTTTAATCCAGCGGGATTTAATGGAACTCTTAAATTCCCTATACAAATTTAATTCTTTATTTATTTAATGGGTCTCATATTTCCTTCATATTGTGTTGCCAGGTGAGGATTTCCAGCTTCCCCACTTCAGATTATTTACTGGATACACCTTGAAGTTTCAGAACCGTTAATCCCAGATCAGTTGGCGTCATTGGCTTTATATAAATTCTCGGGGCGTGGAAGGCAGCGAGACCTCTCTGCTCAGTCAGAGGAGGAAAATCCAAGGAGACAGAGTTAGTTTTTAAATGGAAACATGGAATGATGGTCCACTGCACCCGGGAACACACTCAGAGCCACGACTCACTGCACAGCGCCCACCGATGGGTGCAGCTCAGTACATCCATCCCACTTCATCCTTATCATTATATACATACATATACCACACATCACCTATGACATCAACACAGGGTCATGAATATATAACGAGTTAAGAACCCCCCCCTCCCCCCATGACCCTAGTAGAGGGTTAAGTGGAAGATAATGATTGGATGATTACAAATCAGTTACAGTTGGAGGTCAGGATGGTGGAGTGACCTATGTGGCGTTTCCTGTGTGAAGTTTGCATGTTCTCTACATGGGTTCTCTTTAGGACATGTGAATTTCTCACCACAAATAAATAAAATAAATTAAATAGACTGATTCCCCGTTTCGTTAGGGAAAGAGTTTAAAGGTTCTGATAGTCACTATGTTGTGTAATCTCGTTTATTTAGAACGCTGGGTGTTCGGGCTGTAAATAAGACATGGAGACGACGTTCTACAACTCTCCACCTTAATAAGATCATAGAGCAGAGCCATGCAGAACGTTCTGCAAACACATCATTTTTACATCACTCACCAGCATTAAAAAAACTGCAAATGTCTTCCTGTGAATTTAGAGCATGGCGGGGTTGTTGGTGCCAGATGGGCCGGTTCTTTTTCTTTATGAGCTCAATCGATTATTGATGCGTTCGTCTCCTCCTGTCTCCTCACAGCTCCCTGGATGATGAGGGCGGTACCCTTCGACAACAGAAGCTGGAGCGACAGGTGAGGGCTCCCTTTCCCCTTCGCGTTACAAACAACGGTTCTTTTGTTAAGACACCGGTTCCATATAGAACCATAAACACTTCATGGGTAAAAGGTTCTTTGCATGGTGAAACAGTTCTTTAATGCGAGGCAGATCCTTTTATAAAAAGGTTCCTTATGGAACTGTTTACATCCTTCAGGCCTCAGATGAATTATTATATTATTATATTATTATATTATTATATAATCCTAAACATCGAGCCTCACGGTTCGCAGAGCAGTTATTAATATGCGCGCTGCTCCTCGGTTGGTGTAATGACTGCAAGTTGGACGGCGTCACCCGGGTCGGGCTACGGGTCTCGGTTCATGACAGTGTTGTACTGCACTGCATGTCAATTAGGGGGCAGCACAGTGATGCTTTCAGCCGGAGTCTGAGTCTCAGCGACGCACAATCAGAGCTCTGTTACTGTCGCAGTCGTGAAAACAGGCGCTGCACTGATACCCGGCGACAGGTCTGAGATCAGCGGCACTACAGTACAGGCTCCGAACGAAAAGGATTAGTGGAACCGGCTTCGGAACCAAATGAACAGACCTCCCTCCTCTCCACCCGTCCTACACATCCCTCCCAATATATATATATTAGCTTCCTCTGTTTGTCTGTGTGTCTGTTAAAAAAGATTTTCATCGTCGATGACAACACATAAATCACTTAAAAAAATTACCAATTAATTAACTAATTAGTGGCAATTAATTAATTTTGTTTTCTACGGACAAATTGCCTGTTTTCTACTAAATCTTTATACTTCACATGCAGAATTAATTTAGGATTAAGTACGTATTTTTTTTAAAGTAAGGAAGTAATTTAACAGGATATAAGGGGTGGTTTTTTTAAAAATATATATTTTTAAATATTTGGCTTGTTTTTCTTTCACTTTTCTTTCCATCTCCGTTTTGGACATTTATTTAACCCACGTTCCCCTTATGTTGCTATTTCTTCATTTAGAAGACTTTGCCTAAATTTCATATTGGATGTCACTGGTAATAATGAATTATTGTTAGTTATAAATGCACTCTGCAGCCTCACATTATGTAAAACGGCGCCTGCCGCAGTCTGGAGGATGTTCTTGCAGCTGTGGGCCTTTGTTTGAGTTTAACAGAAGCCAGAGCTGTTTGTTAATTAAACAGGCAAAAGCAGCTGGACGAACATCAGGGCTGCAACACTGTGACCATTCTGCTCTCTGAAGGGGGAACAGAATTCTGCACTGCATACAGGCCGCGTTGAGGCCGCGTTGAGGCCGCGTTGAAGCCGCGTTGAGGCGGTGGAGTGGTGTAAGGCGTGTAAAACGCAGGCAGTTGAGTGTAAATGATTTAAACAGAGATGGTTTCGTGCTGTACGATGTTTCAGAGAGTTCTGCTGGAGCAGAAACAAAAGAAGAAACGTCAGGAGCCTCTGATGGTGCAGTCGAACCTGGATGGACGCTCCCGAACCCGCAGGACCCGGCAGTGCGAGGAGCAGGCCCCGCTGGTGGAGTCGTATCTCAGCAGCAACAGCAGCACCATTTATCACGGTGCGTACAGACGGCGGTGCAGACTGACACCAGATCAGAGGTTTGAGGCTTTGATCCGTAACAAAACTGGGCAGAGTCAAAAAGACCCGGATCTGTGAAAGGGGTGACGCTCGGTGTCCATCATGTCCGTAGACTCCGGTGGTTCCCTCGTTTTAATGGTGTCCTCCCCCCCCCCCCCCCCCCCCCCCGCTCCCACTCCTGCAGTACAAGAAGCCGAACAGGACGAGGTCAAGGCCTCAGCCAAGGTCCAGGCTCCGCGCTCCGCTAAAAAAGCCAAGCCTCTCACGTCGACCCCGCAGACCGGCAGCGCCAAGAAGGAGAAAAAAGGCAAGGCCAGAGGTCAGCTGATTGGTCAGCATGTGCATGTCTGTGTGTGTATTACGCGTTCATGCTCCGCCGCTCGACGGGTCGGGAGTTCGCGGGTTTAAAGCTTCTCACAGGATTAATAGCTTTGTGCGTCCATGTTTGGGTCTTGGGCCTTCCCTAAACTTCCCCCATGTCCTTTGATGCTGTTCTATTAGAATAATTCTAATTTATATTTAAATTAAATCTAATGTATTTATTTTTCACTATAAATGGCTTTTTAGTGAGTTTTTTTTTTTTTTTTGTGGGTCAGTTCTTCCCGTTTTCTAAAATGTCTTTTGCAGCCAAATGTCATCTTCTATTATACAATGGGTCTTTCCAGTCCTTAAATCTGATTGGCTGAGCCGTTGGTCTATATCTGACATATAGAGTGTGTCAGTGTGAGTGAGTGTGTGCCCAGCAATGGATTGGCACCCTGTCCTGGGTGTATCTGCCCAGCGCCCGAAACATTCTCCCCTGGATGGGCGTGGGGAACCACCCCCCCCCCCCCCCCCCCCCCCCCCCGCGACCCTAATAGAGGATAAAGCGGAAGATAATGAATGAATGAATGAATAAACAGAGATCAGCACTAAACCTTTTACGGCTGTTTTTATAAACTGTGTTCTGTAATTTGGCCACTAGTTGGCAGTGTTTGACGGTTTAAAAAGCGGACCAGATTACCTCGTGGAAGAGCAGATTATATCATTTTGTTTCAGTGAACACGTTTATGACTCAAACCTTTCATTCATTCATTCATTATCTTCTGCTTCATCCTCTATTAGGGTCGCGGTGGGGTTCCCCATGCCCATCCAGGGGAGAACGTCTCAGGCGCTGGGCAGATAGACCCAGGACAGGACGCCAATCCATCGCTGGGCACACACTCACTCACACAGACACACTCTATATGGGGCAATTTTGAGAATTCAATTGACTTGATCCATGATTTTGGACTGTGGGAGGAAACCGGAGAACCCAGAGGAAACCCACGCAGACACGGGGAGAACATGGAAACTCCACCCAGATGGGGATTCGAACCGGGAATCCCTAGCACTGACTCAAACCTTGTTTTTTTATTTATTATAGTGTGTTTGTAAGTGGTTTATAAAAGTAATAAGACACGCGAGGTTGTGTATTATGGTAAATAAATCACGGGACAGAGGTGTAACCGTACTCCACTATATGGTGGTGGGGTCTAATTACACCTCTTTATGGGATTTATTCTGAATAATGCACGTCCTCTCATACCATGGTGCTTAATAAAGGTGTCATGGCGTCTGCTGAACCGTCACAGTAAAATTTTTAGAAAAGCAATTCCGTGAAAACTGAGGGATGATTGCAGTAAATGAGAGCAGCAGTAATTGGGACCTGAAGTGGTCGTGACATTGCGGATGTTTGTCTCCTGTGATGCTAAAAGAAGGAAATGTCCTAGCTGATCGTAGAGCTTCGAAGAAAAACATGATGGACAAAAACAAATGGTTCCATCAGCATGAGTGCAGGGGGGGGGGGTGTTATAAAGAAATACACTGGAGGATGGAGATGTCATGATGGGAGGTTGAGGTGGTGTGTGATCTTGTGGTCTCGCTGCAGGACTTCCGGCTGCGTTTCAGGACGAAGACTTCAGCAGCCCGATTCAGATCCTCACCGTTGGCCACGCTCCTGGACCGGAGGGTGACTGTGAGAGCCAGGCCGAGGCGGTGAGCTGTACTCAGGCTCAGGGCAAGCAGGACCTGCGGGTCACCATGCTCAAGAAAGGTGAGGAGAAAGAGGAAAACGAAGTATTAGGAACTCGGAATTTACCCTTACTCATCATTTCTTTAAGCACAAGCTTCTTAAGGTCTTTAAAATAACACCCTCCATCCTTCACTCAGGAATCTCCAGCAGTATGAACTTCGATGAAGAGGAGGAGGATGATGATGAGGTTAGCTCGAGTTCATCTCAACTCAACAGCAACACGAGACCGGGATCTGCCAACAGCAAAAAGTCCAGCAAGGTAACACACACACAGATTAAAGACATGTTCTGATTCGATCTATATCTAATCCATGATGTCTCTGAGAAGCTGTCCCCCAAGGGTCAATACAGGGACCGCTTTGTTTCTCTGTTTCTACCCACTTTCCCGAAGTGATGCTTCTCGTATTATTGCCATTCCAAGGGACGTCTTCACAACCCAAGATCGTGACATCATCATTACTAATGCGTCTAACATCTAAATGTCTCAAACACAATGTTTTAAAATGTTGACATTTTAAGACGTTCCACTGAAAGATGGACGGAACATCTCCAAGTTTTCATGTGACCTTCCCAGCATCGCGTTTCAGTGAGGAGTAGATTCAGCGGTCCACCATCCATGTGCGAAAGTGTTTTTGTTCCTAAAATAACTGACATGGCCCAGTTTGACTAGAAGTCCCACGATCACCGGCTGCCAATTATCCGAAGCCGTTTTAATTTCAGTCCCCTGGTATCTCCTCCCACGAACATCTGCATGTTCAGACTGCCGACGCTCTGGACCTGCAAATGCGTTTCCACGAAAGCAGGAACGTAATCGGTCACGTGGCACGGCGTGATGGTACAGTTCCCGTGTTTGCTAATAAAATCAAACCACCGTACCTCGTTGTCTTTCAGGAAGCCGCCTCAGCATCGACCCCCGTGACCTGCGAGCCGTCCATCGACGTGGGGGACCTTGAGGAATTTACTCTGCGGCCGGCCCCACAGGGGGTTACAATCAAATGCAGGATCACACGGGATAAGAAGGGCATGGACAGGGGCATGTATCCCACCTACTACCTCCATCTGGAACGAGAGGATGGAAAGAAGGTTGGTCACATTTCAATTCCAAACTCCTCAAATTAAAGTTTCAGATCTTCTCCTCTTCTTCATGTTCTCCAGATTCAAACCTGTTCACACAACAGATACCAATAATTCATTTTAAGGCATCAGTGGAATATATACATATATATATATATATTTTTTATAATAAGTACTGGGACACAGTTCTAAATCTAGAACCCAGTTGGATGTATTCAGCTTTGTGGGAACAGTTTGGGAAAGGCCTGTGACGGAGCCACAATGCATAAAGAAACTGTTGTGTGAGTTTGGTGTGAAAGAACTTGACTTGAACTTGAGTCGGTCCTCGCCAGAGTCGATACACTCCAAAATCTTGTAGAAAGCCTTTACAGCAGAGTGTCCCAGTTCTTTTCTTCATTGTGTTGTGGACGTGGTACGAACGTTACTCCAAAGCTGAGTTCCGCTGAATCTGACGTCTCACTGAAGTGTTCTGTTAAACAGGTGTTTCTTTTAGCTGGACGTAAACGCAAGAAGAGCAAAACCTCCAATTACCTCATCTCCATCGACCCCACGGACCTGTCCAGAGGTGGAGAGAGCTTTGTTGGGAAATTGAGGTAAGCTGTCCCGTATACGTGAATTAAAGCCTCGTCTGTCAAGTTCAAGTTTAAGTTCAAGGCATTTATTTATACAGCGCTTTTTACAACAGTACACCGTCACAAAGCAGCTTTACAAGTTTATAAGCCTTTAAACCCTCAAAGAGCACGCCGAAGCGACAGCGGCAAGAAAAAACTCCCTGTTATGTTGTTATTTTAAGGAAGAAACCTTGTGAGGACCGAGGCTCAGTGGGGGACTCATCCTCCTCGAGCGGTAGGATAGCCGTGTATAGATCATGTGATGACCATGTGACCCATATTTAACAATTGGAAAGACTCTAACAACTGGAAAACTATATGTAAGTCCATTAAGGGTGTCCTGCAAGTCCGCCAGTCCAATTGATATCCAGGTTCCATCCAGTAATCAAGTCTCGTCTGATGGGTGGGAGGCACACGGTGAACATGTACGGTCCTGAAAACAGAACTCTGAGGTTCTGTACTCTGACGCACTGGCCCTTTAACACCTCATCTGAAGGTCACACTACATTAAATCTGCCCTATAGAACACAAAAGAACCTTTATTGATTATGAGCTGCAGACCAGATGAACTTCCTCATACTCACCGTGTGAGGACCTCCTCCCGTCTCTGAGTCAGATGAACTGCTGCAGCATGACTCACTTCACTGAGATAGAAAAAAAAAAAGAATCAAACCGTCGTGTACGGATCACCGGAACACGAGGGCTGCATCACCGGAGATGATGATGTGTTTGTTTTCTGCAAAAAGGAACCAAGAACGTGAGCGACAACCATGTCTGATTCACAGGTCCAACCTCATGGGGACCAAGTTTACGGTCTACGACAACGGGACGAACCCGCTGAAGACGGCATCCAGCTTGGAGGCTAGCGACCTGCGGCAGGAGTTGGCGGCTATCTGTTATGTGAGTGCCCTTCCGCGGTTGACCCATGGTGGCGCT
Organism: Corydoras sp. C115; assembly: GCA_019802505.1. NCBI lineage: Eukaryota > Metazoa > Chordata > Actinopteri > Siluriformes > Callichthyidae > Corydoras > Corydoras sp. C115. Next base: position 754,354 of record JAFMOC010000170.1, on the reverse strand, counting down.
GTGAGACAGCTTCTAATTTCAGATCTTTTTTTTTTTAGGAAACCAACGTTTTGGGTTTTAAAGGTCCCAGAAAGATGAGCGTCATCATCCCTGGAATGAACATGGACCACGAGCGGGTTTGCATCAGACCGCGGAACGTGAGTCGGCTTTTAAGGGGGAAGTGCTACGGATTAAACGGCCGCTTAACCTTTCGCCGTTTCGTACGGAGGCTTTTAGAAATAACTCGCGACCCGGTGGCGCTAATGGAAGCCCTGACATCTGTCCGTCCGTCTGTGTCCGCACCGCAGGAACACGAGACCCTGCTGGCTCGCTGGCAGAACAAGAGCACCGAGAGCGTCATCGAGCTGCACAACAAGACGCCGGTCTGGAACGACGACACGCAGTCGTACGTCCTCAACTTTCACGGCAGAGTCACCCAGGCCTCGGTGAAGAACTTCCAGATAATCCACGACAACGACCGTGAGTTTGGTACCATTTTATAACAATTCATTTGTATAGATATTCATATGAAGTTTTGAATGTGCATTTTTGTTTGTTTTATTTTAGCAATTACTGCATTCAAATGTTTGCGAATCATTTGAGGGTTCTAAGCAAAGAACCAATTTAAAAGTTATGGAGTCATTTGAAGGTTGTGTTGATCTAAATCACTAACTTTTATATTGCTTCTTTGCCTTCGTTATTAAATATTAAGCTAAATAACAACTTTATCCTCATATAATCATTAAATATGTAGGTTGTGTGGTGTGATAACGCTTTCTAACTTAAATATAAATCGACAACCGGCGCCAACGAGAGTGGCAGCCTTTCCAGTATCTCCGTCCTATTGTGTTTTTTTTTTTCTCTAGCTTATTTTACTTTCTTATATAGTTTTTCTGCCGGCACACACCCCTGGTGTGTATTTCATTACTATATCCCATGGATATGTATACCTCAAACACACTGGGCAGCAAAGAATATTTGTTTTCCCCTAAATTTCCCATTGGGATCAATCAGGTATCTTTCTATCTGAATCATATACCCCATCACGACTTGACGCCTCCTTGCCGAACTCAATATCTCTAAAGGATCCAGTGTTCTACCTTGGTGCGTAGCGATGTCTGCTTTGTTCTTTCCAGCGGATTACATAGTGATGCAGTTCGGCAGAGTGGCCGAGGACGTCTTCACCATGGACTACAACTATCCGATGTGCGCACTGCAGGCCTTCGCCATCGCATTGTCGAGCTTCGACAGCAAGCTGGCCTGTGAGTAACGCCGCGTTCTTCTTAAGACTTCACCACAGAGCCGAACTCTCCCAGCAGAGTGCAGCAAACCCCGAGGAGTTCCACTCCCCACCTCTGAGAACCCCCCCCCCCCATGAGCACCTGGGAACTCGGACTGTTGAGAGAACAGGTGTGTGTGTGTGTGTGTGTGTGTGTGTGTGTGTGAGGTCGTATTTGTGCTCTTTGGATTAATGGACCACTGTGAAGGCACGCAGACTCATCGCTCCTCAGTAGCTTTTTAATGTTAAAATGAACCACGTTGTGCGTTTGGATGCGTTTGCATTTGTAACGGAACGTCACTCTCAGTCTCGTGTTCTGGACCTCACCTGGTTTGATTTTGCTTAAAACTAACAGGTGAACGCCTCTGTCCCGCCGTCCCCCCAGTCCTCACTGCTGACCCAGGCTTACGGTATGTCATTTGTGTTCTACTGATTGTTCTAAGGATTCCGTTGCGTAACATCAGCGGTCATGATGTGGCTTTGCGACGTTTTATTTTATTATTATTTTATTATTTTTTATTTTATAAGGGTTCGAAACATGTCATCGTACTGTACCACATGTTCCTGACTCAGTGATTCGATCTGATTCCGCCGAACAAGCAGAATTTCATCAAAAAAAGGTTTTAATTTGAGTGAAAACACGGATTTAAAGACCAGTATGTGAGTATTTAACAAAATTTAAACATAAAAAAAAACATTATTCTCTTGGCAGTTTAAAAATATGATAAGCAAAAACACACCCTCTAACGGCCAACCGCGGTAACTACACTTTATGGAAATTGCGTTAGAATTAAACAGCACAAATGTTTTGTAGACAATTCAAATCGATTGACGTGGCATTACTCATATCTCTATATTTATTAACCATTTTGCAAATTACAACATTTACAACGAAATTCGTCTTCGTTTCGGTTTAAACCTAAGAGAGTCGATTTTGTCAGCAGAAAAACATCAATGCATTTTAATTCACGATTTAGGAAAATTACAAAGCCAGCTGATCAAAACCAAATTTATTTATACAGCGCTTTTTACAATAGTACATCGTCATGAAGCAGCTTCACTGTGTTGTAAGCCTTTAAAACCCCAAAGAGCAAGACAAAGTGACGGCGGCAAGAAAAAACTCTTTGTTATGTTGTTATTTTAAGGAAGAATCCTTGTGAGGACCGAGGCTCAGTGGGGGACTCATCCTCCTTGAGCTGCCAACCAATAATCTATATAAAGCAGGACAGCTTGCATGGTGGTCCACGTTTTGCACAGCCAGCTGGTGGCGTTGCCACCCTCTGCACTCTGCGGCTCAACGTTTGGCTTTATTTATGGATTTTGTTTTCAAGCCCGTTTCTCTCGTCTGATTCGGGAGGTTTTTAAAACGATGGACTTTTGTTGTGGAGTATAAAAAGGTGGGTGGAGTTTACACCCGGGGTCACCCTGCCGCCCCTGACACACGTTCTCCTGCTGTGATCGATACTGTGATCCGTCCACCTTCAGACGTATGACGAAGTGTAAATGTAAATAATCTGAGAATCGGTTCCTGATGAAGCAGGACTCTGGATGGCAGAGGGAATATTAATGGCGGTTGCCTTTTGAACATCAACTAATGGAAAAAGTGTTTTTACGTCTTATTTTTTGATATTTTTAACAGTTTGCCTGGAACAGACTAACCAGTCGGCTTTATGTTTGTTGCTTGTGAGACTAAATTCAGGTCTTTCAACTGCGTTTGTGATTTATTGATTATGCCAAATAAATATGAAGCATTAAAATGTATTTATTTCTTGGGCTTGAATCATTTTACAATTATTATTATTATTATTATTATTATGCAGGCGTGCAGATGTTTACAGCTGTACAGAAGTTTTTTGGTCGTTATTTCTTGTAACGCATTCTCAGAGCTCCAGAACCTGCAGCTTTATGTTCCGCCGATCGCCTCAGTCTATTTGTTTCTTCCGGTTGGTACGTGTGGAGGAAGTCGATCAGATCAACTTCCTGTTCCTCAGGATTGCATGTGAACTGACTGATGAAGTCCAGACTCTCAGCCTCCATTAACGGGTCCTCTTCCTCCCTCTGCAGACATGTCTTGTCCTGCTGCTCCACATCACCATCCTCCTCTTCATCATCATCATCTTCACCATCAGCATCACTGTCTCCTTCAGCAGCATCTTCCTCTACCTCCTCATCTTCATAGCTGCAGCCCACAGCGCCTCCTCTGGGGTAGTGGAAGACATGCTTGTGATGACTGAAGGTTATTTGTCTCTTCCTGACTTTGATGTCTCCCGGAGAGTTTTCGCCCTCGTCTCCTGTATCTGTGTTGTGAGGCAGGCAAGGCTGCTCCTCACCGCCTTCATCCTCATCCTCCTCACCTTCATCATCTTCCGTCCCTTGCTCCACCCACTGGTCTTCCATTTTGTCGTCATTCTCGAGTTCTTTAGAACGCTTGATGTTTGTACTTGATTCTTCATCTGATTCTTCTGTTACCTCCTGGTCTTCAGCGTTCTCTTCATCGTTCTCCTCCTCCTCCTCCTCCTCCTCCCTCTCCATTCTTTCAGCCAGTTCCTCTGGAGTGGGAAAATCCAGGGTCGGCTCCTCCAGAATGATACTTGGAAATCGGTGCTTACGCGGCATGACCTCGTACTGAGGAAAGGTCTCTTTTGGGTAACCTGGAGACAGAACCGAGCAGGACAGGAGTGCAGAACAAAAAAGAACCAGGACATAAAATACCTTGACATAAAGAACCTTGTACCAGAACCATGGTAGAGAACACATACCATCCCAGTCTGCACAGTATGGGGTTTCCTCAGCTTCCTCCTCAGGAGAGACACTATCTCGTGGTCGTCCTTCCACCATCACGTTCATGATGTCCCTCAGCTGTTGAAGTTTCCTCTCCTGCCGTCGACAACTGCGCCCACCGAACCTGCAGCCATTACAGTCACAAACAGATGGTTTCTGCAGGTGGTCTATTCTATACACATGGTTTGAACTGATGATGTATCAATGAAACCGGATCATTTTAATGATTTATTGTTGATCTTGTACCTGGAAGGCATTACAGAACTGGATGATCTCCTCTCTCTGACCCGTCTGCTCCGCCTCAGGGGGGCCTGTGGCTCTGCCCCGTCATATTCACCTGGAGAAGCATCATACGGGGCTTTGAGTCCATCTAGTTATCATTGGTTCCCTGAGGAACATTTACAAAGTTTGTTTTGGAGTGCTCTGTTATCACTAAAACATTTTATTATCAGTTCTTAGCTTTCTTAAATAAACTCTATATTGCCTTCGTGTAATTAAACATCTGTTTCTATTATTTTTACTTTTTGATTGTTACACACATTATTCTTGTGTTTCTACCTGCCACTCCACCCAAGGAGGATGGGTCTCCCAGTATTCATTTCCTCTTTTCTCTTAGTCTGGTCTCTGGAATATTTGGGGGGTTCAGGTCACTAACAATTCAATTAATTAAATCCTTGTTCATCTCCTGAAGCTGTTATTGCTTCTGTTTTAAGACTTTTAAAAGTTTTATTAAAAAAAACCTCTAACATTCATAATAAGTTGTCTGGATGTTTATTTGAGTCTAAAATCTGTTTATTCGTCTTCTTTCACCCATTTTTCTTCATAAAACGCTGGAAATAATACGGTGTTTATACAGGAGAGGGCGTGAACGAGGCAAAAACCAGCAAAAATCACTGCGTTCCATACAGTTCCAATCACTGCGTTCCATACAGTTCCAATCACTGCGTTCCATACAGTTCCAATCACTGCGTTCCATACAGTTCCAATCACTGCGTTCCATACAGTGAAGAACACCGCTTTAAAAAAATAATTATAAAAAAAAAACGCGTCTGCGCATGCGCATTTCAAGTGTAACGCGTAAGGTGTATTTTGAAATCAGGAGGTGAGGGGCGGGTCACGTGTCGAGGGGGCTGAGAGTCACGTGATGTTTAGGTAAGTCTGTTATGACTGAAAGCTCGCGCTCAGCTGTTTTCTTGTGGTTATATCATTTTTAAATAGAAGTTAAATGCATCTTACGTTGTAAATCTGAACCGCGACGCGCACACGCCGTTTTGAAAGTGTTTGATTGCTTCATCCAGCTGTGTTAATGAGACTGAACCAAACATCTGGATTCTGTGATGTCCACATACTTCTGTCTATAATCTGAAGGTTGAGGATTGAAAACTAACAGGAATATTCCAATATAACGTATGAAGGTCGAGTCCTTTTAAATGGATCGATTAAATCTAATTAAATTAATCTTTTACTGGATCACAAGTTCAATTTCTCTCATATGAAGATCTTTAGATGAGGCTTTGATCTATTTCTTTAATGCGATGGAGCCCATTGTGGTCCCATTAGCAAATTTTAATTGGTGACAGAAGACTAAAAATAAGACATCGTTAGTGCCTCACGCCTGAGAGCTGAGTGTGAACTGTTTTATTTCATCCAGAGGGTGAGAGAGAAGAAGATGAAGCTACAACACTTTAATGTTGGAGGAATGAACATTAAAAATAATTAAGGTTTTGTAACGGTGGGGACCGATCTTCATCTTTCTCATGTGCTGACACGTTAAAGAATGAAAATGTGAGAGATTTAATTAAGAAGTGAAAATGAAAGGCATGTTGTGCTAAGTGGGACCAAGGTCATTTACTGTGGTTGCAGTTTGGGGAAGGGCCTCTTCTGTTCCAGCATGACAGGGTTATGTCACGGTTGGGTGAGATGGGTGTGTTAGAAAGACTGACCTCCAAAATCCTTCAATCCATTCCATTAATTTAAACTTACACATCTCCTGCGTGGTTAGTTCTGCTTCTGATGCGGAGATGGTGCATTGCTGTTTGAAACGCCGCTCGCTGTTTGAGAGCTGTGGAGTAAAAGCCATGTCAACTCAACATTAAACCTCCCTCCATCGTAGCACTCTCACCTTTAATTTAATACCTACATTATTCCTACCTTAAAGAAAATATAGATGATGTAGAGGAAGATCCCAAATCCATACAGAGGAATGATCTGACTGAGGAGGCCTCGCTTCCCAGCATCCTTGATTTTAAATGAAGTCTCAGACTTCTGCAGCTTGGACTGAATCCATTCCCACTGCTCATCTTCGTCTGAGAGCAGAGGCTCGGACCTCAAAAGATGAAGGTTTCCTGGACCAACTGCTGACAAAATTACATTTAAATCCATTTATTGGAATAAATAATACAGTATTTTTATGTAGTGGTACATACAGCCACATACTGGTGTTGACTGGACATTAAAAACACCAGGACATCATCATCACTTATCGGAATCTAGGGGTTTAATGGAGACACCGGGGCACCACAGAGGATCAGACAGATGAGCTGAGGGTAAGATTAGATTTTTTCGGTGACCTTACCGTTCGCCTGGACCATCACCTGCTTCGTCCTGGACAAAAACATCTTGGGGAGAAACAAGGCCACACAGAGAATGAGGCAGGAGAAGAAAACGATCTTCTGAAAGCCAGAGATGACCATGATGATGATGATGATGATGATGTTGGTGATGATGATGATGTTGGTGATGAATCAAACCGCGCTGTGCTCGGAGCTGCTGATATGGATTTAGTGACGTCATCACAGGAGTTAATCCCAAATCCGTGAGCCAGAGGGATTTATTTACTACATCTTAATATACTGCATGTGTATAATAATAATAATAATAATAATAATAATAATAATGATAATAATAATAATAATGCTACTGCTAATAATAATTTATTACTTTCATATTTACGTACAATAGTACGGACACACCCACAAATGACAACTTTTGTTAAATGCCGTTCTACGATGGTTCTTCTCTTTGCAAACTGTTCCAAAAAAAAAAACAAAAAAACCCAAAAAAAAAAACCTGTCCGAAGCTGTATTGTGTGGCATTATAAATGAAACACGTGGTATTTTTTTCGCTTTGTACAATAAACACTGATTATTCGAATGGGATAGTCATTAAAATGATGGAGCGTGTTTGTAGTTGTTGTAAGAGGCTGTGTCCAATAGATGGCGATAAAATTTCCACTTAGTGCTTTACTTTATTTCTCCCTGATCCACATGAAATTAAAAATGTGCTTAAACAGCGTGTTCCGATGTTTGTAAGTTACCAAATATTTAAATTATTTTCAAGAATAATAAATGTAATAAAATAAATGTAACATAATCCACGTCATTATCGGTGTAAAAACACGGCCACCGTAGATTCTCCACATCGGATTTCGTGAAATAAACACGCCATCAGGGTTTCCATCGCTCCTGCGAATTACAGTCACTCTGAAACACTGTCACTGCCGCCGGGATTGTTATAATCTCTTAATGCTAATACACTCCTGCGCATGCGCATATAGGAAGACTTTTTGCGTAACCTATACCAAATGATATTATTTGTTATTTATTATTTTCAAATGCTATTATTATTATTATTATTATTATTATTATTATTATATACTATGATATTTGGTTCTAATATTTGTCAGATTAACGGGGTTTATTGAGCTCGAGACTTCTGTTCTTAATTCAAAAGGCGTGTTACATCACGTGACCCCCCGATTGCTGCTCGATGTGGCACGTGCAGCTAATTGAAGCTAATTAGCGTTGAGTCGTTTTAAGTCGCGGCTTCGTCTCGGAGAGTCTTTTGTCCTGCAGCTGCGTCGGAGGGTCGTGAGGTCGTTCATTCCACCTCTGTTAGATCAAACTGCACCTATACTTACAATTATTATTTTTATATAAATACATTTTTCTATCAATTTAAGTGATTGTTGTTTATCAGTGTTTAGTGCACAAGGTTTGCTGAAAAGCTGCAGTCTGTAACTTTTTGAAGGTGGTTGATGTAATGGTTGTTAATGTGTACAGCATGGGATCCTGGTTCTTTGCAGGTTGTTGAGGTTTTATCTTCATGGTTGGGTGTTTGGTGGTTGAGCCTAGCTGTTTGGTGGTTGTGTGGTTTCTGGCTGGTTTGTGTTTGTAAATAATATAATTGTGATGGTTACAGTTTGTTCTGTTTAAAAGGTTTATTAAGGATTATTTAGTGGTTGAGGTTTGTAAAGTTTGTTGTTGGGCTCCTAAAGTTCCACACTGCAGCTTTATATTGTGCAGAAACTTGTGTACTAACCTTTTTAACATTAAGTTAATTTGTGTGAATGTTCTTAAATATTCTAAACTCTGTTAATCTGTCGTTTATTCTTTTAGATACTGAACAGCTGCAGTCCTGAAATCCTGGAGAACGTGGCTTGAATTCTGCGTATTGATTCAAATGTGAAGCTACAGTTCTCCATCTCAATTGTTTTTATCTTCTACAAAACATGAATGTGGATTTAATGCTGATTCAAGTTCTTTGTTCTAAATGAACTTGTATTACAGGAAGTGTGAGGACACAACATGGCCACAGATACCGAGTGAAGCCGAATATCAGGTGAAGTAGAAACTAAATATGTAGATGGATTTCAAGACACTGAGCTGGATGATGAGAATTTGTTCTTATCCCTTTTAACACAGGTTCCAAGGAGGTGCGGTGGGTTAAGACTGAACCAGAAGGACGGCTAGTGAAGTTAAGTTTACGTTCTGTTTACCTGGACTCATTAAATATTCTGTCATTAACTGTAAATGTTTGAATTGGATCACTATTTCCATTGTTGTACTTTACACCTTAAAGGTACAATATGTAACAGTTGGGGTTTAAACCTTTGATGTGAATGATGTTGATGGTTAGTGTTTGTATTGATTGTTAACTGGTTAAGATGATGAGCTGGGCTGTTAAAATGTTGGTGTTAAAGGTTTTGGTGGTTGTTTGAGGGTTTGTTTGGTACATGGTTTGGTTTGGGTGACCAGAAGGTGGTTTAATTGTTTGTGTTTTGGATGTTGTACTGTTATGCAGATTTAATGGTTGTTTCTGGGTTTTTCTGTCACTTGATTTTGACCAGAGAGCCATCAAAGGTCTAAATTCTCCAAATAACATAGTACTTTTATACATAATGTACCTTAAGATTCTTAAACCCTTTAAATTGTGTAAAGTATAATGACTGTATAATGAATTGCTGTGTTTAAACTCTGTATGATGTCTGAACTTCTGCTCTTCTAAACTTTTTTCATATTTTTATCAGCAACAATTTTTTAAAACAAACTGAACCTTAATGTAGTTTTGTTTTGTGACTGACCTCAGTTTTCTTTGTTTTTCCAGAAACAAGATCAACAAACTCTGGGAAGCCAAAGTCTTGAGACCGGAACCGTCTTTAGTGTTCAAGTTAAACCTACAACAAATTGTTAAATGCAAAATGTGCTTTTACTTTCATTTCCTGTGAGTCTGCAGATTAAAATCTGTTAATGGTGCAGTATGTAACTGTCTTTGTTCGATAATGTGTAAGAAATTTTGCTGTAAGAATGTTGGTGCTTTCTTGGTGGCGGAGTTGGATGGAGGGTTATGGTGCAGAAGGTGGTTGATGGTGCTGGTGCTTAGTTATTGTTGGTTGTAGTTTGGTGGATGAGCTCTCGTTGGTGGGGGAGCATTGGGTTTGTAGTTGAAGGTTAGGAGGTGGTTTCTAAGTTAAGATGTTCTTACAGTAATATTTTCTGTTAAACAACTAAAACTTGGTTCCATACTGCACTGATGAAGCTCATGTTTAAAGTAGAAATAAAATCCTGTAATTGATCTAAATGTTTAATCTGGTTCCTGAATGTTAGACTGCTATTCTGTAAAACTTTGTTTATGGAATTCACATTATACCAATGTACAATAACATTTGTGTATTGAATGTGGTCTTTCTTGAAATAAATTTTAAATATGACCTGGACACTTGTTTCAACCTTTAAACTGACCAAAAAAAATTAAATTGTTTTGTGATTAAAGTTCTTCTACACTTTGGGAACTGAAGTTGGTGGTGGGTGAATTTAGACTTTGTATAAAATTATCCCTTCCTGTTCACTGAAGTTGTTTGAGTTTTAATTTAATAAATTTAATTGTGTGCAAGAATCCAAAGGTACCAGGTTGTTCGAAATAAAGCTGTGATGGGAGGGATGTTCTGGTCAGTTCATATACTGTAGAAGGGGTTCTGCAGGTCTTAACCTGTTGATCCTCTCTGATCTTTAATTTCTTTCCGGGTTTGCTGCTGGTCGGTGGGTCTCTACCTCCTCCTGCTGGTGTGTTGGTTTGGCTGAAACACCGTTACCTCAGTAATTAGTGAGTAGGTCTAATTTGTCTTCAGCATTTCAGGTCTAATTTGTCTGTCTTCAACATACGTGGCGAAATTGATACTATGCTGCCATCTGTTGGTCAAACAAAATTTGCAAGTTCAGCTGGTTAAGTTTCAAAATAAACCTTCACAAGAAGGAATGCATTTATTTACGTCAAAATAAAAAAGGGTGGTGGCAAAAATGTTTCAAATGCAGTACTTTTTGACCCAATCAAATTAATTTGTTGACATTTGTTCAGGTATTCGTAATATAATGGGGAAATCATGGACTTGTGGTTAAGGAACCAGCCTTGTGAACTGAAGGTCTCCGGTGTTCTGAAAATTTCTATCTTATCAAATTTAACTTCCGTGAAAATTTCCTTGTCCTACCGTATCGAAACACCCTCCCTTTGCGCATACGTATAGATAAATCTTAAGTTTTGTAATTTAGTTTAAAGGACGACATAATCCATCCATCCTTTATCTTCCAATTTGTCCTCTTTTAGGGTAGGGGGGAGGGGTTCCCCATGCCCACCCAGGGGAGATCGTCTTGGGCGCTGGACAGATACACCCAGGACAGGTGTGTCACTGGGCACACACTCACTCACACAGACACACACTATATGGGGCAATTTGGAGAACTCGATTGACTTGATCCATGTTTTTTGGACTGTGGGAGGAAACGGGGAAAACATGGAAACTCCACCCAGATTGGGATTCGAACCGGGAATCCCTAGCGCTGAGAGGAGAACATGCTAAATCACTAAGCCGCCGTGCCTCCCATGACGTCACAATATGAGACTTACATCCATCCATTATCTTCCGCTTTATCCTCTATTAGGGTCGCGGGGGGATAATGTTTAATGTTTTAATGGCTGTTCAATGCAAACCATCGACACCAGATTCAAAATCCAGCGGTGTAGAAATTAAAAAAGCCGCTGAGGAACGAGGGAGGTATGGAAGTCATCGGAACGCCGATCCTGAGGTGGGGGCAAAAATAACGTTTCCAATGCAGCACTTATTGATCAAATCAGATTAAGTTTTTGTAGAGCTGACATTTGTTCAGATGTTCAGCCATGTTTGATCAGTATTCATCATTTAAACAGATCGATCTTTATATTCTCATCAACACCAGATTCAAAATCCAGCGGTGTAGAACTTAATGTAGCCGCTGAGGAACGAGGGAGGTATAGAAGTCATCGGAACGCCGATCCTGCGAAAACAGAGACAGTAAGAAAAAACTTGTGTAATGATTTCATTTGTTATTAAATGAAATTTTCGTCTTGTATTTCAGAGGCGTTCAATGTTTTATTCTCAATCTTTTGTGATCATTCAGACTTTTAATTGACTGTCGTGTTTGAAGTGAGTGACGTCACAGTCGGAGAGATTATTGTGGAGGAATGACATGAATGATTAATTAATGACATGAATGGTTGATTAATTAATTAATTACAGACTCACCTGCTTTGCTTTGTAGATGAAGACAGGAAGTTGTCGTGCGGGCTTCGATCTCGTCCTCTCGGCTTCAACGAACAGCTTGAGAAACAGAAGACTTATCAGTCTCACCACTCACCGTGTCTGCAGCGCGCCTCTCACTGAATGAAGAGAGACGCGCAGGGGACGGACGGACGGACGGTGGCGCTGTGAGCCGCACCTCCAGCAGAATGCTCCATGAGGAACGGCGTCTGTCGGCGTCTCTGGTGGCGCGGCGCTTTGATCCGCCGCAGCGAGCGCCTCGGGTCGAGGGTTCGAACCCCGGCGCCTCCGTTTTGCTTCGCTCTCCGACGCTCTCTCTCTCTCTCTTTGTCCCGAAAAGCTGCAACAAAGCCCCGAAAGACGCGGCGTCGTTCGAAGGCATCGGTGGCTCAGAGGTCTAAGAGTAGGCCGTTCTGCAGGACGGATCGGAGTTCGGGGCCGATCACACGAGTTCGAACCTGCTCTCAAGACATGAGAGTTGAAAGTGTCTTCCCCCGGTGGATCGGACCCGCTCACGGGGAGCGGGTGGGAGCGGGTGGGAGCGGGTGGGAGCGGGCGGGAGCGGGCGGGAGCGGGCGGGAGCGGGCGGGAGCGGGCGGGGACGGGGGGGACGAGCGGATCCGTCCCCACCGGGGGTTTCTGGAGAGCCTGCAGCAGGGGTTATAGCGCCCAACACCCCGATCGGCTGAAATTTTCAGGAAAAAAAAAAAAAAAAAAAAAAAAAAAAAAATATATATATATATATATATATATATACATACACATACACTAGTATGTGTATATATATATATATATATATATATATAAATAAGTAGAAAAAATAAAAAACTAAATTAATATACATACACTAGTATATATATATACATATATATAAGTAGAAAAAAAAAAAAAAAAAAAAAACTAAATTAATATATATACTAGTATATAAAAATGCATATATGTAGAAAAAAAAAATTAATATATACTAGTGTGTATATATATAAAAACAGATTTGTGTATATATAAAAAATAGATTTGTATACATACTAGTATATATACATACTAGTATATATATATATATATATATATATATATATATATAGTGTATATATATATATATATATATATATAATACATAAACAGATTTGTATATATACTAGTAGAAAAAAAACTAAATTAATATATACACTAGTATATAAAAAAAATATATATAAATAATTAGAAAAAAAACTAAATTAATATATACATATAAATAAAAACAGATTTGTATATATACTAGTATATAGTTCATACCAGTGTATGTATATGTATAAACAAAAAATAGATTTATATATACTAGTGTATATATAAGTAGATTTGTGTATATACACTAGTATGTATACAAATACAGTAGTATAAATACAAATGTAGTAGTATGTACTAGTGTGTATATGTATATATGTACATACTAATATAATAGTGTAGTACTAATTTGTATAGTGTATATATATACTAATATGTAAACATACTAGTACATGAATACACATGTATGTAAAGATGTACATGTAAAAATGTATACATTCTTAATGTGTACATGTATATAAAAGTGTATTCATTTTAATTTATGTATACATTATTAAAATGAAATATTATAAATTAAAATGAATACACTTTTACATACATGTACACATTAAGAATGTATACATTTTTACATGTACTAGTACATCTTTACATACATGTGTATTCATGTACTAGTATGTTTATTTATATGTATATATTAATTTAGTTTTTTTTCTAATTATTTTTATATATTTTTTTTATATACTAGTATATATATTAATTTAGTTTTTTTTCTACTAGTATATATACAAATCTGTTTATGTATTATGTATTATATATATACTAGTATGTATACAAATCTATTTTTATATATACACAAATCTGTTTTTATATATATACACACTAGTATATATAAATTTTTCTTTTCTACATATATGTATTTTTATATACTAGTATATATATTAATTTAGTTTTTTATTTTTATTTTTTCTACATATATATATATAAATATATATATATATATACTAGTGTATGTATATTAATATAGTTTTTTATTTTTTTCTACTTATTTTTATATATATATATATATATATATATATATATATATATATATATATATATATATATATATATATATATTTTTTTTTTTTTTTTTTTTTTTTTTTTTTTTTTAATTATTTCCTGAAAATGTCAGCCGATCGGGGTGTTGGGCACTATAACCCCTGCTGCAGGCTCTCCAGAAACCCCCGGTGGGGACGGATCCGCTCGTCCCCCCCCGTCCCCGTCCCCGCCCGCTCCCACCCGCTCCCACCCGCTCCCACCCGCTCCCACCCGCTCCCCGTGAGCGGGTCCGATCCACCGGGGGAAGACACTTTCAACTCTCATGTCTTGAGAGCAGGTTCGAACTCGTGTGATCGGCCCCGAACTCCGATCCGTCCTGCAGAACGGCCTACTCTTAGACCTCTGAGCCACCGATGCCTTCGAACGACGCCGCGTCTTTCGGGGCTTTGTTGCAGCTTTTCGGGACAAAGAGAGAGAGAGAGAGCGTCGGAGAGCGAAGCAAAACGGAGGCGCCGGGGTTCGAACCCTCGACCCGAGGCGCTCGCTGCGGCGGATCAAAGCGCCGCGCCACCAGAGACGCCGACAGACGCCGTTCCTCATGGAGCATTCTGCTGGAGGTGCGGCTCACAGCGCCACCGTCCGTCCGTCCGTCCCCTGCGCGTCTCTCTTCATTCAGTGAGAGGCGCGCTGCAGACACGGTGAGTGGTGAGACTGATAAGTCTTCTGTTTCTCAAGCTGTTCGTTGAAGCCGAGAGGACGAGATCGAAGCCCGCACGACAACTGCCTTCCTGTCTTCATCTACAAAGCAAAGCAGGTGAGTCTGTAATTAATTAATTAATCAACCATTCATGTAATTAATTAATCATTCATGTCATTAATTAATCATTCATGTCATACTTCCACAATAATCTCTCCGTCCGTTAAACTCCGACTGTGACGTCACTCCCTTCAACCTACTACGGTCAATTAAAAGTCTGAATGATCACAAAAGATTGAGAATAAAACATTGAACGCCTCTGAAATACAAGACAAACATTTCATTTAATAACAAATAAAAACATTACACAAGTTTTTTCTTACTGTCTGTTTTCGCAGGATCGGCGTTCCGATGACTTCTATACCTCCCTCCTTCCTCAGCGGCCAGTTTAAGTTCTACACCGATGGATTTTGAATCTGGTGTCGATGGTTTGCATTAAACAAGCATTAAAACATTAAACAATCAAAACGTGCTACCTGGGTGTATCTGCTCAGCGCCTGAAACGTTCTAATAGAGGATAAAGCGGAAGATAATGGATGGATGCAAGTCTCATATTGTGACGTCATGGGCGGCACGGTGGCTTAGTGATTTAGCATGTTCTCCTCTCAGCGCTAGGGATTCCCAGTTCGAATCCCAATCTGGGTGGAGTTTCCATGTTCTCCCCGTTTCCTCCCACAGTCCAAAAACATGGATCGAGGTCAAATGAATTCTCATAGGACAATCCGACAGAGATAAAAACGTCACGGAAGGAAAATTTGATGATAGAAATTTTCAGAACACCGGAGACCTTCAGGTCACGAGGCTGGTTCCTTAACCACAAGCCAGTGCTTCTCAAATAGTGGGGCGCGCCCCCCTGGGGGGCGCATAACAAGATATCACAGAGCAAGTGATATTAAGTGTACTGAACAAACCCTCAAGAGACAACACGGAAAAATATTCAACAGAGATGACGGAGAGAAAGGCAGAGAGAGACGAAGATAATGAGACCAACCGAAAGTTAAATGTCTTTAATGGTGGAAACTGCAAAATGGTGGAACGATCTTCCCAACTCTGTCCGTAAGGCAGAATCTCTAAACAGTTTTAAGAAACTACTTAAGACGCATCTATTTACCAAATACCTGTTATAAAAAAAAAAAATAAAAAAAAAGGGGGTGGGGGGTGGCGCAGCTTCGAATAACAATCAGGTTTGATGAACTTACAGTATAGTTGGTTTTCTCCATGGCTTCTGACTTGTGGTGTTCTCATTTGTAAGTCGCTTTGGATAAAAGCGTCTGCTAAATGACTAAATGTAAATGTAAATGTAAATGTCGAAGCTTATGTAGCGCCTGGCTTCACTGTAACTGTAACTTCACTGTAACGAAGGTGGAGACGAGGGTGGGAGTGTGTCTTTAAATGTTGGCAGCGGACAGCGTGAAGCCAAATAGATGAAGGCGTCACTTAAAGACATTACACTCCGATCACGCTGATAACCGCTTGAGTTTTTTAATCGTAAACGTGACGAATATAACCAGCAAATATTAACGCTTTGTGAAAGCTACTTCAGAAAAGCTGTGCGCTGCAAAACGGGCGCGTTGGAGACATTAGTTCTGAGTTCCTCAAAAAACAAACAAAAAAACCCAGCACAAATTGTATTCATTTTTGTTTTGTAGGTTAAAGTGTTAATAAATTGTGCTCCTGAATTAATGTTGCTGATGAATTTGAATTTATTATTATTTATTGATTTTATTTCATTTCATTTTCAGTATCAAATGCCAGTCAGTTCAAAAATGTTTCTAGTTTAAATAAGGATTTCATTCGTTTCTGTTACAAACTAAAAAACAAAGTTAATAAAATTATTCTTTGTTCTAAGTTGATCTATATTTCTTTCTTTTTTGTTTTCTTTATTGTTAATAAGGAGACATTGTTATAAAAGAGGTGTACTTATAACAAACTAATAGACAAATCATATTACAGAGGGCGTGTTAAAATACTTTATCCCATTTTGTCAAGTGGGGGGGGGGGGGGGGGGGGGGTGAGGTGAGTGTGCGTGTGTGTGTGGGGGGCGCAAAATGTTTTCTTCTTCCTGGGGGGGGCGTAACAGAAAATAATTGAGAATCACTGCCACAAGCCCCTGATTGTCACATTATATTACGAATACCTGAACAAATGTCAGCTGTACAACAAATTAATTTGATTGGGTCAAAAAGTACCGCATTTGAAACATTATTTTTGCCCCCACCCTTTATTTTGGCGTGAATAAATGCATTCCTTCTCGTGAAAGTTTATTTTAAAACTTGACCAGTTGAACTTGAAAATTTTATGTTTGCCCAACAGATGGCAGCATAGTATCAATTTCGCCACGTGTTTTAATTGTGTACTAATTGATAATGGGTGTGTGTGTGTGTGTTTTAACGAATAAACAGTTTGTATTTTCACAGTAATATGGTTTGAAAGTGTTTTCATTCAGACTCCTGCATATGGTTCGTAAGTCACGACCGACTGCTCCATGTTTAACATTGTGGTGAATGAAAGGATGGATACCAATTACACATCCTTAACCCTCTGTAATCACCTTTGATGGGGGTATAGCGTAGTAGAGCACAACACTAAATAGAATGATTGGTGGTGGTTTTGCACTAGTCACACCTTCTGCGTTGAATATAGTTGAAGGTAAAGGATTGAAATCTGCTCACTTACTTTATTATTTTTGCTTATTCATTATATAACATACAGACTAAATCTAACACCTGCCTCAGCTCATGTTCAAAGCGCTGAAGACAGACAAGAGACAAATTAGACCTACTCAATTATTGAGGTCACTTGATGTTTCATCGCCACTGTGAAACAAACCAACAGGGGGAGGTAGAGACCCACCGACCAGCAGTAAACCCAAAACGAGATTAAACATCAGATGATCAACAGGTTAAGACTTACAGAACCCCTTCTACAGTATATATGAACTGAACACCCCCTCACCGCTTTATTTCAAACAACCTGGCACCTTTGAAATGTTGCACATACAATTAAATTTATTAAAATAAAACTCCAACTACTTAAGTAAACAAAGAATAATTATACAAAGTCTGAGTTCTTAAGCCATTACCCACCAACAACTTCAGTTCACAAAGTGTAGAAGAAATCACAAAACAATTTTTTTGAAAGTGGTTTTCTGGTCAGTTTAAAGGGTAAAAAAAGTGTCCGAGTCATTTTTAAAATTTATTTCAAGCAAGACCATATTCAACACAAACATTGTACATTTGTATAATGTGAATTCCATAAACAAAGTCTTAAAACCGTCTGACGTTCCAGGATTTTATTTCTACTTTCTCCACAAGCTTCATCAATGCAGTATGGAACTTAGAAAAAAAAAAAAAAAAAAAAAAGGGAGGGAGGGGGAGGAAAGAAAAAAAAAAAAAAAAAGAACCCAGAGAACCTTTTACCAACAACTTAGAAACCACCTCCTAACCTTCAACTACAAACAATGCTCACCCACCAAATAAGAGCTCATCCAACAAACTACAACCACCCACAATAACTAAGCACCAGGACCATCAACCACCTTCAGCACCATAACCCTCCAGCCAACTCAGCCACCAAGAAAGCTCCAACATCCTTACAGCAAAATTTCTATTACACATTAACAAAGACAGTTACATACTGCACCACTAAAAGAGAACATGGTAATCTGCAGACTAACAGGAAATGACACTAAAAGCACATCTTACATTTAACACTTTGTTGTAGGTTTAACTCAAACAGTAAAGATAGCTCAGGACTCAAGACTTCAGCTTCCCGGAGTTTCTCTGTTGATCTTGTTTCTGGAAAAACAAAAAACTGTCAGTCACACCAAATAAAATTACATTAAGGTTCAGTTTGTTGTAGAAATATGAATAAAGTTTAGAAGAGCAGAAGTTAAGACATAATACAGAGTTTAAATACAGCAATTCATTATACATCCATTATATTTATTACACAATCTAAAGGGTTTAAGTAATATAAAGGTACTATGTTATTTGGAGAATTTAGACCTTTGATGGCTCTCTGGTCAAAATCAAGTGACAGAAAAACCCAGAAACAATGATTAAATCTACATGACAACAGTACAACATCCAACACACAAACTACTAAACCACCTTCTGGTCACCCAAACCAAACAAAACCTTCAACAACCATCAAACAACCTTTAACACCAACATTCCAACAACCCAGTACATCAGTGAACAATCAGAACAAACAACCACATCAAAGGTTTAAACCCCAATTGTAACATAGTGCCTTTAAGGTGTAAAATAGAACAATGGACCTGAAGTGATTCAATTCAAATATTAACAGTTAATGACCGAATATTTAATAAGTCCGGGTAAACTTAACTTCACTAGCCGTCCTTCTGGTTCAGTCTTAACCCACCGCACCTCCTTGGAACCTGTGTTAAAAGAGATAAGAAAAATCCTCAATATCCAGCTCAGTGTCTTGAAATTAATCTACATATTTAGTTTCTACTTCACCTGAAGTTCGGCTTCACTCGGTATCTGTGGCCATGTGTCCTCACTTCCTTTAAAAAGTTTTAGAACAAAGAACTTGAATCAGCATTAAATCCACATTCATGTTTTGTAGAAGAGAAAAAGAATTGAGATGCAGAACTGTAGCTTCACATTTGAATCAATACGCAGAATTCAAGCCACGTTCTCCAGGATTTCAGGACTGCAGCTGTTCAGTATCTAAAAGAATAAACGACAGACTAACAGAGTTTAGAATATTTAACACTCACAGAAATATTATCTTAATGTTAAAAAGGTTAGTACACAAGTTTCTGCACAATATAAAGCTGCAGTGTGGAACTTTAGGAGCCCAACAACAAACTTTACAAACCTCAACCACTAAATAATCCTTAATAAACCTTTTAAACAGAACAAACTGTAACCATCACAATTATATTATTTACAAACACAAACCAGCCAGAAACCACACAACCACCAAACAGCTAGGCCTCAACCACCAAACACCCAACCATGAAGATAAAACCTCAACAACCTGCAAAGAACCAGGATCCCATGCTGTACACATTAACAACCATTACATCAACCACCTTAAAACAGTTACAGACTGCAGCTTTTCAGCAAACCTTGTGCACTAAACACTGATAAACAACAATCACTTAAATTGATAGAAAATTTTATTTATAAAAAAAATAATAATTGTAAGTATAGGTGCAGTTTGATCTAACAGAGGTGGAATGAACGACCTCACGACCCTCCGACGCAGCTGCAGGACAAAAGACTCTCCGAGACGAAGCCGCGACTTAAAACGACTCAACGCTAATTAGCTTCAATTAGCTGCACGTGCCACATCGAGCAGCAATCGGCGGGGGCGGGGGGTGGGGAGGTCACGTGATGTAACACGCCTTTTGAATTAAGAACAGAAGTCTCGAGCTCAATAAACCCCGTTAATCTGACAAATATTAGAACCAAATATCATAGTATATAATAATAATAATAATAATAATAATAATAATAATAATAATAGCATTTGAAAATAATAAATAACAAATAATATCATTTGATATAGGCTACGTCAACAGTCACTAACGATGTCTTATTTTTAGTCTTCTGTCACCAATTCAAATTTGGTAATGGGACCACAATGGGCTCCATCGCTTTAAAAAAATAAATAGATCAAAGCCTCATCTAAAGATCTTCATATGAGAGAAATTAAACTTGTGATCCAGTACACTTTGAAAACGGCGTGTGCGCGTCGCGGTTCAGATTTACAACGTAAGATGCATTTAACTTCTATTTAAAAATGATATAACCACAAGAACACAGCTGAGCGCGAGCTCTCAGTCATAACAGACTTACCTAAACATCACGTGACTCTCAGCCCCCTCGACACGTGACCCGCCCCTCACCTCCTGATTTCAAAATACACCTTACGCGTTACACCTGAAATGCGCATGCGCAGACGCCTTTCTTATTGCTATTTTTTAAAGCGGTGTTCTTCACTGTATGGAACGCAGTGATTGGAACTGTATGGAACGCAGTGATTGGAACTGTATGGAACGCAGTGATTTTTGCTGGTTTTTGCCTCGTTCACGCCCTCTCCTGTATAAACACCGTATTATTTCCAGCGTTTTATGAAGAAAAATGGGTGAAAGAAGACGAATAAACAGATTTTAGACTCAAATAAACATCCAGACAACTTATTATGAATGTTAGAGTTTTTTTTTTTAATAAAACTTTTAAAAGTCTTAAAACAGAAGCAATAACAGCTTCAGGAGATGAACAAGGATTTAATTAATTGAATTGTTAGTGACCTGAACCCCCCAAATATTCCAGAGACCAGACTAAGAGAAAAGAGGAAATGAATACTGGGAGACCCATCCTCCTTGGGTGGAGTGGCATGTAGAAACACAAGAATAATGTGTGTAACAATCAAAAAGTAAAAATAATAGAAACAGATGTTTAATTACACGAAGGCAATATAGAGTTTATTTAAGAAAGCTAAGAACTGATAATAAAATGTTTTAGTGATAACAGAGCACTCCAAAACAAACTTTGTAAATGTTCCTCAGGGAACCAATGGCAACTAGATGGACTCAAAGCCCTGTAAGATGCTTCTCCAGGTGAATATGACGGGGCAGAGCCACAGGCCCCCCTGAGGCGGAGCAGACGGGTCAGAGAGAGGAGATCATCCAGTTCTGTAATGCCTTCCAGGTACAAGATCAACAATAAATCATTAAAATGATCCGGTTTCATTGATACATCATCATTTCGAACCATGTGTATAGAATATACATAGAACCATGTGACCACCTAGAAAGACCACCTGCAGAAAACAACATCTTCATCTCACCTGTTCGTGACTGTAATGGCTGCAGGTTCGGTGGGCGCAGTTGTCGACGGCAGGAGAGGAAACTTCAACAGCTGAGGGACATCATGAACGTGATGGTGGAAGGACGACCACGAGATAGTGTCTCTCCTGAGGAGGAAGCTGAGGAAACCCCATACTGTGCAGACTGGGATGGTATGTGTTCTCTACCATGGTTCTGGTACAAGGTTCTTTATGTCAAGGTATTTTATGTCCTGGTTCTTTTTTGTTCTACACTCCTGTCCTGCTCGGTTCTGTCTCCAGGTTACTCAAAAGAGACCTTTCCTCAGTACGAGGTCATGCCGCGTAAGCACCGATTTCCAAGTATCATTCTGGAGGAGCCGGGTCTTACTTTCTGAATTTACAGGCTCATTTCCGTTTGACAACTTCAAGCACTCTTTCCATATGGCATGCGGTCAGCGTCGAAATTTAATACATCCCCGCTCTGCTGGATTTGCTTTTTCCACCCACTGCGCGCTATTTTCGGCGTTCGCCATTAGCACGTGTTAAACAAACGCATGACGTGAGCTCATAAGCCTCCAAGAAAAGACAGAAGAGGAGGTTCCGTGAGGTTCCGTGAGGCTCCGCGGTGCACCGTTGCCAACTTAGGGACTTTGTGACTATATTTAGCAGCTTTTCAGACCCTCTAGAGACTTTTATTTTTTAACAAGCGACTAATGACAAATCTAGCTACCTTTTCTCTTATTGGAGACACACGTTCTGTCACGAGTCCCGTTCCACAACACTCTCAGCGCTCAGCCTCACGGTCAGAGCAGAACCCCATCGCCCAAAGCTGGCCCTGACCCTGTTTACAGAGCGGATGTAAATATAAATGCATTTATCACCTCGTGTCATCCCCTCACCTCGTCCCCGGTGTGTGTCTATATTTAAAAATCACCTAGCTAGGGAACTAAAAATTGATTTCTGTTATTTGTACCAAAATAAAGCATTGTCAAAATTATATTAAAACTTATGTGGATGTTCTAAATTGTGTGATGTAGTTTATTGAGGTTTGTGAGATTTCTTGTACAGACTTTTTGGTGGTAATCGCTTTTTAAATGATTGATTACGTCTTGGCGGTTTTTCGCTCTTTTAAAAACTAAGCTCGTATTTTAATAAAGTTCTTAACAGAAGGGGTGGTATGGTGGCTTAGTGGTTAGCACGTTTGCCTCTCAGCGCCAGAGATTCCCGGTTCGAATCCCCATCTGGGTGGAGTTTCCATGCTCTCCCCGTGTCCGTGTGGGTTTCCTCTGGGTTTTCCGGTTTCCTCCCACAGTCCAAAAACATGAATCAAGACAATTGAATTCTCCAAATTGCCCCATATAGAGTGTGGGTGGGTGAGTGAGTGAATGTGTGCCCAGCGATGGATTGGTGCCCTGTCCTGGGTGTATCTGCCCAGCGCCCGAAACGTTTTTAAATGTACACAAACTACATACAACTATATAAAATTATTATGAAAGCATCTATAAAAATATTTAATGAGGTATTAAAAAACATATAAAAACAAATAAAACACTATATACAAAAAATACAATTAAACAACATGTACATCATAATTAATAATTAAACTATGTGTGTGTGTGTGTGTGTGTGTGTGTGTGTGTGTGTGTGTGTGTGTGTGTGTGTGTGTGTGTTTGTGTGTGTGTGTGTGTGTGTGTGTGTATAAAGTACATAGTTGTGTAGTTAGTATATAGTACAAAGAACTGTTTTAAAGCTGAGTCATGTTATTGAGAATAAATATTTAAAATAATGCAATGTTTATTTCTTTGTATGTCGAGTTTTATTACTAATTTATTTTTGTAATTTAATAAACCAAGAAGAAATATTTAAACATTAGTTCAGCTGATTTCCTGTTGATGCGCGAATATTACATGCTTTACAGCCGTGTTGTCGCGAGATGTGCGCCGTCTTGTGGACAAACTTTACACTACAGCAAAATTACAACGCACCCCAATCGATTTGTCACGTGCAGCTCATTAACGCTAATTAGTGTTGAGTCGTTTTAAGTCGCGGCTTCCTCGTGGCGAGTCTTTTGTCCTGCAGCTGCGTCGGAGGGTCGTGAGGTTGTTCAGTTCCACTCGGTTTGTCTTCGAAATGTAAACCCGTTCCTGAATTTTCTGGTTTGAAACTAAACCAGAAGGCCTGCTAGCTAAGTTAAGTTCTGTTTATCTGGCGTTCTTAAGTATTCAGTCTTTAATTGTTAATGTTTGAATTGGATCAGTTCAAGTTCTACTTTACATCTTAAAGGTACAATATGTTAAAGTTGGGGTTTAAGCCTTTGATGTTTTTGGTGGTTAGTGTTTGTTCTGATTGTTCACTGGTTAAGATGTTAGCTGAGTTGTTGGAATGTTGGTGTTAAAGGTTGTTTGGTGGTTGTTTAAGGGTTTGTTTGGTAGTTGGTTTGGTTGGGTTGACCAGAAGGTGGTTTAGTGTTTTTTGTGTGTTGGATGTTGTAGTTTGTGGTCATGAGGATTTATTTGTTGTTTCTGTTTTGTTTTTTTTTTGTCTCTTGATGACCAGAGAAACATCAATGGTCTAAATTCTCCAAATAACATATTGTACCTCTTTAATTAGGTTCTTAAACCTTTCAGATTAATTACTGTAGTATAATAGATGTATAATTATTGCTGTATTGAAATTCTGTGTGATGTGTAACTTCTGCTCTTCTAAACTTTGTTAATTTGTTTTCTCAGGAACAAATTCTTTACAGTTCAACACTAAAGCTCATTAAAACTAACTGATTACTGAAACATTTCCTTCTGATTCTGACTGTTCTGAATCTCAACACTGTTTCTAATCAACAGGGGGACAAGTTCTACACGGGAGCCTTGGAGATGATGGAAGGGTTGAACCATCAGCATTTTAACTACAGTAAGTCTTGTAGCTGTTTGCATCAGGATCAGTTTTTTAATGTTCATCTACATGCATCATGCTGAACTCTATCATTATTGATCTCTGATTAATAGATCCTGATCTTTTCTAGAAGAAAACTGAACCTTGCTGTAATATTAAATTCACTGGGATCTGTTTTCTTTCCTTTTCCAGAAACATGATCAACAGAGGAAGAAACTCCAGGAAGCTGCAGTCTTGATGTCTCAACCATCTTTAGTGTTAAGTTAAAAAACACTACAAAGTATGTTAAATGTAATTTTAGTGTGATTTCCCGTCGGTCTGCATATTGTAATGTTCCCTGTTAAAGGTGCAGTATGTAACTTTGTCTTTGTTCTTTGATGTCTAATAGAAATGTTGCTGTAAGAATGTTGGAGTATGTTGGTGGTTTAGTTGGATACAGGGTGTGGTTGTGATGGTGCTGATTAGTTATTGTGGTTGACTGTAGTTTGGATAAGTTCTGGTTCGTGGTTGTGGTTTGGTGGATGAGCATTGGGTTTGTTGTAGTTGAAGGTTAGGATGTGGTTTTGCTGCTGTGTGTAAGATGTTCTCTGGGTTCTTACAGGAATACTTTCTGTTGGATGGAAAAAGCTTGGTTCCATACTGCACTGATGCTCATGTTGAAAGTAGACATAAAACCCTGTAACATTTGATCAGAATGTTTAACTCTGATTCTTCAATGTGGGACACTGCTTTTCTATGGAACTCATTGAATGTGTGTTGTATTTTTGTAATGAATAAATATTTATTTATTTTTTTATATATATACTTTTTTTTTTTTTACATGTAATTTAAACAGATTAATGGTGTAGTGAAACTTGATTTAAATAATGTGTTGGAGTAATTAAAGCTTTTGCTGTAACATGAAACAGTTTGGTGTTTAAAGTTGGTGGGGGTGGAGACTTTAGAGTCTGTGGTCTGTGTAGAGATGAATTGTGAAGTGGTATTTAGTTGCTTCATGTTTCAATTTTAAATTGTGTAAAAATAAAGCTGATCTTTCTGGTGGGAGGAAAGTTGTGTATATACTGCCCCATTACAGAGATAATGTGTAGTTGGTACCAGTGACCTCATTCAACACAAACTTCAACAGGGGGCAGCAGGTCTCAACCAAAGACACCCATCAACAGTCTTAAAGACTGCTTTCAGAACACATGACTGTGGGTGTGGCCGGTTTTGTGGAGGTTTAGTCAAATCTTTGTCCATGGCTCTGCCGAAGCTCTGCAGCTACAAAAATGAATGGGTGGAACCTGGTTATTAATTAGACCGTTTTTTTTTTTTCAAAAGACTTGCATAGTTTTCCATTTATTATGGTTTTTAATTGTTAAATATGGTAACATGATCTCAACACAATCTGTGCTCTTTGGGTGTTTAAGGGCGATTAACTCTGTAAAGCTGCTGTGTGACAATCAGGAGCGTTTTTAGGGTTTAGAAACATCAGGGGCTTTAGCCCAGATCCCTTATTCACCCCTCTGTCCTCTTTAAAAAGTGTGCTTTCATGAGTGTACTTGTCCATTTTTCTAAGTGTTGTTGCATTATTTTTGTTTGATCATTTGTTAGTTATATTGGATTAAATTACATATGAAATATGTCTGGCAGCAGTGGAGAGCACATTTAGTTCTAATAAATGATGGTTTGGGCTGAAAAACTTTGAATAAACGTACCTGAGCTTCGGCAGAAAAGCATGAATCTGATTCACAAGTTGGTCGCAGATGAGAGTTTTAACAAGGTTTTGCTTTGAAATACCGTAATTTTGCGACAATTTGCGCCTACAGAAAAATTCTGAAGGTTTTTGAAAGCTGATTAGCTGATATTTACAGCCAACATACAATTATTATGGTGACCTTACTCCCTTATACATACACAGAGCTTGGAAGCACAAACAGTTGACGGTGTCTCCATCATTCGGTCCCACTGCTGGAGGAGAGACTGCGGAGAAAGCTGCACCAATTTGAGCTACTGACAAAACAACCAGGGCTACAGCCCCGAAAACACAGGTCTAACGACGCGCCTGGTGACAATGTACTGTTGTAAAAAGCGCTATATAAATACATTACTTGAACTTGTAGATTATGATTTAGATTATGACTGCAGAGAATGAACAGTTTAAGAACATGTTTTCTAACAATGTGTCTGGGGTGAAATGTTAAATCAATGCTCGCTCTCAGATATGAAAGAGGCTTTAATTTCTTTTTTTCGGGGGTATTGATGGGATAAAGATTTAAGCACAGTAAAGGACATACGAGCACAAATGCCGGTGTCGCAAAAAAAAGACAGGGCTGAAAACATTTACATTACATTTATATTGTCATTCAGCAGATGCTTTTATTCAAAACGACTTACAAGTGAGAACATTACAAGTCAGAAGTTCTGCAGAAAACCAACTATACTGTAAATTCATCGAACCTGATTGTTATTTGATGCTGCGCCCCCCCCCCCCCTTTTTTTTTTCTTAAAACATTTACATTTACATTTAGTCATTTAGCAGACGCTTTTATCCAAAGCGACTTACAAATGAGAACACCACAAGTCAGAAAGCCATGGAGAAAACCAACTATACTGTAAGTTCATCAAACCTGATTGCTATTCGAAGCTGCGGCCCCTCCCCCCCCACCCTTATTATTATTTTTTTTTATATAACAGGTATTTGTTAAATAGATGAGTCTTAAGTAGTTTCTTAAAACTGTTTAGAAATTCTGCCTTACGGACAGAGTTGGGAAGATCGTTCCACCATTTTGCAGTGGTGAACGCCACAGAATGAGAATTAGCTCCTCGGTGAGGTGGAACCACCAGGCGGCAATCATCACTGGAGCGAAGTGAACGAGTCGAAGTGTATTTTGAAAAGATAGAGTGAAGGTAAGAGGGGGAAGATCCAGAAATGGTTCTGTATGCCAGAGTCAGCGACTTGTACTGAATGCGAGCAGCTACAGGAAGCCAATGGAGGGAAGTGAGTAATGGAGTGACATGAGTTCGCTTGGGCTGGTTAAACACGAGTCGGGCTGCAGAGTTCTGAATTAGTTGAAGAGGTCTGATGGTGGAAGTTGGGATACCGGCAAGTAGTGCATTACAATAATCAAGCCGGGATAAGACTAGGGCTTGAACAAGCAGTTGGGTAGCATGTTCAGTCAAAAAGGGTCTGATCTTCCTGATGTTGTAAAGAAGGAATCTACAAGAACGGGTGGTTTTGATAACATGATCAGAGAGTTTAAGGTGGGAGTCTATTGTGAAACCAAGGTCCCGGACCGAATCAGTTGGGGAGATTGTGGAGCCATCGGTTTGGAAGGTCAGGTTGTGATGGATTGAGGGTTTAGCTGGGATAATGAGAAGCTCTGTTTTTTCTAAGTTTAATTTGAGATGACGGGCCTTCATCCAGACAGATATGTCGGAGAGGCATGCAGATACCCGATTTGAGATGGTGGTGTCATCAGGGGCAAAAGACAGATGAAGTTGAGTGTCATCAGCATAGCAGTGGTAAGAGAAACCATGCGCCTGGATGACTGTGCTCAGTGATGTCATGTAAAGAGAGAAGAGGAGAGGACCAATTACAGAGTCCTGAGGCACACCAGTGTGTACTTGGTGAGAAAACTGCCCACCAACTGCTTAAAACTGCTTTTTTTCTTTTTTTTTTTTCTTAAAACTGCTTTTTTTATTCTGTCTTATGGACAGAGTTGGGAAGATGGTTCCACCATGTTGCAGTGGTGAACGCCACGGAGTGAGAATCAGCTCCTCGGTGAGGTGGAACCACCAGGAGGCGATCATCACTGGAGCGAAGTGAACGAGTCGGAGTGTATTTTGAAAAGATAGAGTGAAGGGAGGAGGTGCCAGATCCAGAAATGGTTCTGTAGGCCAGAGTGAGTGACTTGTACTGAATGCAAGCAGCTACAGGGAGAAGCCGGGAGTCAAAGAGAAGCTAGGAGTCAAAAAATTTTTTGAAGACACATCAAAAGATATTTTTTATTTTAAATGAGTCAGTTTTAACATATATCAATCAGAATTATTCTTACGTTTAATTGACTCATGTTTGGTTTTCGGGCGGCACGGTGGCTTAGTAGTGGTTAGCACGTTCGCCTCACCAGCTCTAGGGATTCCCGGTTCGAATCCACATCTGGGTGGAGTTTCCATGTTCTCCCCATGTCTGCGTGGGTTTCCGGTTTCCTCCCACAGTCCAAAAACATGGATCAAGTCAATTTCATTCATTCATTCATTATCTCCCGCTTCATCCTCTATTAGGGTCGCGGTGGGGTTCCCCATGCCCATCCAGGGGAGAACATCTCGGGCGCTGGGCATATACACCCAGGACAGGGCGCCAATCCATCGCTGGGCACACACTCACACACTCAAACACACTCTATATGGGGCAATTTAGAGAACTCAATTAACTTGATCCATGTTTTTGGACTGTGGGAGGAAACCGGAGAACCCGGAGGAAACCCACGCGGACACGGGGAGAACATGGAAACTCCACCCAGATGGGGATTCGAACCGGGAATCCCTAGCGCTGAGAGGCGAACGTGCTAACCACTAAGCCACCGTGCCGACTCAAGTCAATTTAATTCTCAAAATTGCCCCATATAGAGTGTGTCTGTGTGAGTGAGTGTGTGCCCAGCGATGGATTGGCGCCCTGTCCTGGGTCTGTCCAGCACCCAAGACGTTCTCCCCTGGATGGGCATGGGGAACACCAATGCGACCCTAATAGAGGATAAAGCGGGAGATAATGAATGAATGAAAGAATGTTTGGTTTTCAAAGGGCAGCATGAGGTGAATTTCCCCATTGTGGGACAAATAAAGGTCTATCTTATCTTATGCAGGCCTTTTTTTAAAGGACTAAAAGTTTCATAAGTCTCAAAAGTGTTTTTTTTTAAACACACATACAACCCCGTTATTAACTGGGACACACAATT
>JAFMOC010000170.1:667500-720000 GCA_019802505.1 Corydoras sp. C115 | reverse complement strand
GAACATCTGAACAAATGTCAGCTCTACAAAACCATAATTTGATTTGATCAATAAGTGCTGCATTGGAAGCGTTATTTTTGCCCCCACCTTTTTTATTTTGATGTGAAGAAATGTATTCCTTGATGTCAGGGGTGCCCACACTTTTCTGGCCCGAGTTCTACTTTTCCATTGGGCCGGTCATTGAGATCTACCAGGGTTAATATTTTTTTTAGGCTTTTATGTTTTATTTTGTTTACACACATCATGTTAGTATTGTCGAATCAGCATAGAATTGTGAATTAGTGAATTTCCCCATTGTGGGACAAATAAAGGTTTATCTTATCTTATAGAAAAGACGGCTTCAGATTGTCATTTTCCCAGAAATTGCTTTTTTGTTAAACACATTCCAGCAAACAGCATGGAGAGAACTTGGTTTTAGTACAGCCACACGCCCAAACACACAGAATACAGCACAGATTTAAAACCATCAGTGTAACCCGCATTTCCAAAAACAGAACATGGACATTAATAAAAAGCAAATGCATTTTGAGTTTGACATTGTAAAAAAAAATAATAATTCATCCTCTCACTCTAAATGAAAGTGGTACATTTTATTTCTTTTGGAGCAATCAAAGTCCTTCACTCGTCCTGTCGGTCAAATGAAGAGCAAAAACACAAACGGAAACTATTTAGTGTAATGTAAATGTAAATCTAATGGAAATGATTCGCGAGGCAGTGCTTCGGATATAGGCACGGAGGCAGGGGCACACGCCGGTTTTGGGAACAGCGAGACCGGGGGGGGGGGGCAGCGAGAGGGGGGGCAGACTGCTCGCTTGCACAGCGAGAGATTCAGATTCAGAAAGAATCACATTGTGTGTCAAAATGGGTGCTTCTCATAAAACTGGGCACCCCAACTTTATGTGAAGTTTTATTCTGAACCTTCAGAATAAACAGAATAAATAACTTCAAGTACCTTGGAGTTCACATCGCGCAGGACCTATCTTGGTGCTGCCACATTAACAAACTGGCAAAGAAGGCTCGTCAGCGTCTCTACCACCTTCGACGTCAGGGTGCCCTCCAAGGTCCTGCAGAGTTTCTACTCCTGCACCGTCGAAAGCATCCTCACAGGGAACATCAGACGTTCAGCCGAACGCACCATCCGAATAGCACTTCCAGACCTCCAGACCATCTACAGGAAGCGGTGCTGGTCCAAAGCCAAAAAGATTGTGGAAGACTTCAGTCATCCTGACAACAAACTTTACACTCTGTTGCCATCAGGACGGCGTCTTCGTGTCCTGAAGGCAAACACAGAGAGGATGAGGAGGAGCTTCTTCCCAACAGCGATTCGGATCCTGAACCAGGACTAAAAGGACATTTTACTTGAACCTGTAACACTGGGTTGTGCTTTTTGTGCAAATATTGCAGTGCACTTTTATAATTCCATTGTACATTGTAAATACATAGTTAAATTTTATTTTATCTTTATTTTTATCTTACTCTATCCTATTTTTCTTATTTTTATCCTTTTAAACACATTTTATTTTCTGTGGAGAGGTCAAAAAAGAATTTCACTGCTGGCTGTACCATGTATAACCACGTATGTGACCAATAAACCTGATTCTGTTTCTGATTTATCAGTTGCACTTGAACTTTTTATGTTTGTCCACCAGATGGCGGCATTTCATCACTTTTGCCGCAACACCTGCCTTTTTAGCAAAGCTGTAAGATAATGCTGTGCGTTAAAAATGAAGTGCGTTAATTGTGTCCCCGTTAATAACGGGGTTGTATGTGTGTTAAAAAAAAAAAAAACACTTTTGAGACTTATGAAATTTTTAGTTCTTTAAAAAAAAAGGCCTGCATAAGATAAGATAGACCTTTATTTGTCCCACAATGGGGAAATTCACGTCTCATGCTGCCCTTTGAAGTTTTGAAAACCAAACAAAGTCAATTAAATGTAAGAATAATTCTGATTGGTATATGTTAAGACTGACTCATTTAAAATAAAAAATATATAATATGTGCGACACTGACGTTTGTGCTCGAATGTACTTCACTTAAACCTTTATCCCATCAATACCCCCGGAAAAAATTGAAGCCTCTTTCACATCTGAGAGCGAGCATTGATTTAACTTTTCACCCAAGACACATTGTTAGAAAACATGTCCTTAAACTGTTCATTCTCTGCAGCCTCTCCTCCAGCAGCGGAACCGAACGATGGAGACACACCGTCAACTGTTTGTGCTTCCAAGCTCTGTGTGTGTATAAGGGAGTAAAGTTACTGTAATAACTGTATGTTGGCTCTGAAGAGCAGCTTCTCAGATTACAGAAACCTTCAGAACTCTTCTGTCGCAAAGTTACGGTATTTCAAAGCAAAACCTTAAGTTAAAACTGTCTTTTCTGCGACCGACTCGTAAAACGGATTCATGCTTTTCTGTCAAAGTTCAGGTTCGTTTATTCAAAGTTCATTCATTCATCTATCCATTTTCTTCTGCTTTATCCCATATTAGGGTCATGTTTCAGGCGCTGGGCAGATACATCCAGGACAGGACGCCAATCCATCGCTGGGCACACACTCAGACACACTCTATATGGGGCAATTTGGACAACTCAATTGACTTGATCCATGTTTTTGGACTGTGGGAGGAAACCCAATTGGAGAACATGGAGACTCCACCCAGATGGGGATTCGAACCAGGAATCCCTAGTGCTGAGAGACAAACATGCTAACCATTAAGCCACCGTGCCACCCTTTAGTCAAAGTTTTTCAGCCAAAAATATCATTTATCAGAACTGAACGTGCTCTTCCCTACTGACAGACATTTCATATGTAATTAAATTTTATCCAATATAACTAATGAATGATCAAACAAAGAATGCAACAGAAATGGATAAATACGCTCATGAAAGTGCACTTTTTTTTAAAGAGGACAGAGAGGGAATAAGGGATCTTGGCCAAAGCCCCCCCCCCCCCCCCCCAGTGTCACAAGAGTGTCACACAAGCAAGAGTGCCCCCCCCCCCCCACGTGTCACACAAGCAAGAGTGGCAAGGGAGAAGGGGAGGGGAAGGGGGGGAGAAAAAAAAAAAAAAAAAAAAAAAAAAAAAAAAAAAGTTGATATTTTAAGGAAGAAACCTTGGGAGGAGCATCCAGGTGGCATCTATAGTACATGACCTTCCTCTTCCCAGAAAGATCAGCTTTAATTTTTATAAAATTTAAAATTGAAACACGAAGCAAATAAACATACCACTTCACAAAACAATTCATTTCTAAACAGACTCTTAAGACTTGACCCCCACCAACTTTAAATACCAAACTGTTTCATGTTGCCTGTAAAAGCTGTAATTACTCCAACACTTTATTTAAATTAAGTTCCAGTACATCAGTAATCTGTTTAAATTACATTGATAAAACTTGAAAAAAAAAAAAACTTGATAAAAAAAAAAATTATAAAAAAAAAAAAAAAAAGATCACATTCAATGAGTTCCACAGAAAAGCAGGCTGACATTCAGGAATCAGAGTTAAACATTCAGATCAAATGTTACAGGGTTTTATTTTCAACATGAGCTTCATCAGTGCAGTATGGAACCAAGCTTTTTCCATCCAACAGAAAGTATTCCTGTAAGAACCCAGAGAACATCTTACACACAGCAGCAAAACCACATCCTAACCTTCAACTACAACAAACCCAATGCTCATCCACCAAACCACAACCACGAACCAGAACTTATCCAAACTACAGTCAACCACAATAACTAATCAGCACCATCACAACCACACCCTGTATCCAACTCAACCACCAACATACTCCAACATTCTTACAGCAACATTTCTATTAGACATCAAAGAACAAAGACAAAGTTACATACTGCACCTTTAACAGGGAACATTACAATATGCAGACCGACGGGATACCACACTAAAATTACATTTAATACACTTTGTAGTAGGTTTTAATTTAACACTAAAGATGGTTGAGGCCTCAAGACTGCAGCTTCCTGGAGTTTCTTCCTCTGTTGATCATGTTTCTGGAAAAGGAAAGAAAACTGATCAGTCAATTTTATATTACAGCAAGGTTCAGTTTTCTTCTAGAAAATATCAGGATCTATTAATCAGAGATCAATACTGATAGAGTTCAGCATGATGCATGTAGATGAACATTAAAAAAATTATCCTGATGCAAACAGCTACAAGACTTACTGTAGTTAAAATGCTGATGGTTCAACCCCTTCCATCATCTCCAAGGCTCCCGCGTTGAACTTGTCCCCCTGTTGATTAGAAACAGTGTTGAGATTCAGAACAGTCAGAATCAGAAGGAAATGTTTCAGTAATCAGTTAGTTTTAATGAGCTTTAATGTTAAACAGTAAAGAATTTGTTCCTGAGAAAACAAATGAATAAAGTTAAGAGCAGACATTACACATCACACAGAATTTAAATACAGCAATTCATTATACATTTATATTTATTATACTGCAGTAATTAATCTGAAGGATTTTAGAATCTAATTAAAAAGGTACAATACGTTTTTTTTGAGAATTTAGACCTCTGATGTTTCTCTGGTCAAAATCAAGTGACAAACTCCAAAAAAAACCCATTAAATCCTCATGACCACAAACTACAACATCCAACACACAAAAAACACTAAACCACCTTGTGGTCATCCCGACCAAACCATGTACCAAACAAACCCTTAAACAACCACCAAACAACCTTTAACACCAACATTCCAACAACTCAGCTAACATCTTAACCAGTG
The DNA here is from genome assembly GCA_019802505.1 of Corydoras sp. C115. NCBI lineage: Eukaryota > Metazoa > Chordata > Actinopteri > Siluriformes > Callichthyidae > Corydoras > Corydoras sp. C115. Next base: position 715,268 of record JAFMOC010000170.1, on the reverse strand, counting down.
AACATTCAGTACAAACACTAACCACCAAAAACATCAAAGGCTTAAACCCCAACTTTAACATATTGTACCTTTAAGACGTAAAGTAGAACTTGAACTGATCCAATTCAAACATTAACAATTAAAGACTGAATACTTAAGAACGCCAGATAAACAGAACTTAACTTAGCTAGCAGGCCTTCTGGTTTAGTTTCAAACCAGAAAATTCAGGAACGGGTTTACATTTCGAAGACAAACCGAGTGGAACTGAACGACCTCACGACCCTCCGACGCAGCTGCAGGACAAAAGACTCGCCACGAGGAAGCCGCGACTTAAAACGACTCAACACTAATTAGCGTTAATGAGCTGCACGTGACAAATCGATCAGTGCGTTGTAATTTTGCTGTAGTGTAAAGTTTGTCCACAAGACGGCGCACATCTCGCGACAACACGGCTGTAAAGTATGTAATATTCGCGCATCAACAGGAAATCAGCTGAACTAATGTTTAAATATTTCTTCTTGGTTTATTAAATTACAAAAATAAATTAGTAATAAAACTCGACATACAAAGAAATAAACATTGCATTATTTTAAATATGTATTCTTAATAACATGACTCAGTCAGTATATATACAGTTTAATTATGATGTACATGTTGTTTAATTGCATTTTTTTGTATATAGTGTTTTATTTTGCTTTATTCTCATGTTTTTTATACCTCATTAAATATTTTTATAGATGCTTTCATAATAATTTTTTATAGTTGTATGTAGTTTGTGTACATTTAAAAATTAAAAGAAATTCAAGTACAAACGTGGCTAGAAGTGTTTTTTTTTTCAGACAATACAAGAAATTTGTAGGTCCATAAATGTACAATCGCTTCAATACCGACATTGGCCACAAGAGGGAAACCTGCGCCTGCAAACTTCACATACTTGTCGTAATCACGCTGAAGGTTGAATAAAACTCGTAGAAACGGCACTTAACCTTCTGTTAAGAACTTTATTAAAATACGAGCTTAGTTTTTAAAAGAGCGACAAACCACCGAGACGTAATCAATCATTTAAAAAGCGATTACCACCAAAAAGTCTGTACAAGAAATCTCACAATCCTCAATAAACTACATCACACAATTCAGAACATCCACATAAATAAAGCATTGTCAAAATTATATTAAAACTTTAGTACAAATAACAGAAATCAATTTTTAGTTCCCTAGCTAGGTGCTTTTTAAATAGAGACACACACCAGGGTGAGGGGATGACACGGTGTGATAAATGCATTTATATTTACATCCGCTCTGTAAACAGGGGGCGGGGTCAGGGCCAGCTTTGGGCGATGGGGTTCTGCTCTGACCGTGAGGCTGAGCGCTGAGAGTGTTGTGGAACGGGACTCGTGACAGAACGTGTGTCTCCAATAAGAGAAAAGGTAGCTAGATTTGTCATTAGTCGCTTGTTATAAAATAAAAGTCTCTAGAGGGTCTGAAAAGCTGCTAAATATAGCCACAAAGTCCCTAAGTTGGCAACGGTGCACTGCGGAGCCTCACGGAACCTCACGGAACCTCCTCTTCTGTCTTTTCTTAGAGGCTTATGAGCTCACGTCATGCGTTTGTTTAACACGTGCTAATGGCGAACGCCGAAAATAGCGCGCAGTGGGTGGAAAAAGCAAATCCAGCAGAGCGGGGATGTATTAAATTTCGACGCTGACCGCATGCCATATGGAAAGAGTGCTTGAAGTTGTCAAACGGAAATGAGCCTGTAAATTCGGAAAGTAAGACCCGTGTGTGTGTGTGTGTGTGTGTGTGTGTGTAGTGCTGGAACTCCAGCTTCCACTTTATCTGTTTACCAAGCCTCTCTGTTATCAGGATTTTAATTACTTAATTATTCCTCATTAAGCTCAATTAAAATGCAATGGATTCAGGGCAGGAGAAGGCAGACAGAATGAGGTTAACAGGTTCTCCCCCCCCTCGCTTTCGTTTCCACACCGGTTCTGTTATTTTGACGGCAGAACACGGCACGCGAGCTGCCTGTGGACCGTCCGCTGATGTTTCGCGTGATGCCACCTCACGCGACGGGAGCCCTGTTCCCCATCTCCATCGCCCTCCTCCGTCTCCAAATCATTCCATCTGTTTCCAAATTGCAACCCGAGCGAGCGGAGCCAAAGGCCCCTTCCCGGGTCTCGGGTGAAATATTAAATCAATGCTCGCTCTCAGACGTGAAAGAGGCTTTAATTTTTTTTTTCGGGGTTGGGGGGGGGGGGGGGGGGGGGAGTATTGACGGGATAAAGGTTTAAGCGCAGTGAAGGACATACGAGCACAAATCCCGGCGTCGCACAAAAGACGCGGCTGAAAAGAGAAGCCGGGAGTCTGTAATGCGTTTCTGTAAAATTCATTACATTTCATGGAGATGATAAGAATTCACTCTGGGATTCGATTTTTATATCTTACAGGTGACACGGCGTCGAGTCATGACGGGCGAGTGAGGCTTTAATACACTGGACGTATCCGGAGTAAATAAGAGGTGAGAGAGAGAGAGAGAGACACCCATGGCAGACCACCAGACCATCGCAGTGCAGAACACAAGCAACCTGCACAGACCAGGGAGAACATACCAAACTTCACACAGAATCCATTGGACTCACGCACCCCCGCCACGTGGCCCTGACTCCTGTATGTTTCTCTAAAGTGAACCTCACTCCCGAAAATCCCATTTAATTCCTTTAATATTGATGAGGGTGGCACAATGGCTTAGTGGTTTAGCATGTTCTCCTCTCAGCACGCACTTGGCATTCCCGGTTCGAATCCCCACCTGGGTGGAGTTTCCATGTTCTCCCCGTGTCCACGTATGTTTCCTCCGGGTTTTCCAGTTTCCTCCCACAGTCCAAAAACATGGATCAAGTCAATTGAGTTCTCCAAATTGCCCCATATTGAGTATGTCTATGTGTGAGTGAGTGTGTGCCCAGCGATGGATTGTCCCCTGTCCTGGGTCTATCTGCCCGGCGCCCAAAACGCTCTCCCCTGGATGGGCATGGGCATGGGCATGGGCATGGGCATGGGCATGGGCAAACCCCCCCCCCCCGCGACCCTAATAGAGGATAAAGTGGAAGATAATGGATGGATGAATGAGTATTGATGAGTTTAATTAGCGTCTGTGTCTCCGGCGCATCGTTAGGCCTCGCTACGTTACCGAAGAGCTGAGTTTTAAGCCGCAACCTGAATGGAACGGCGCAGTAAACACCCGACGTCAACAATGATTGGTCATTTGGTCATTTATTGGACGCTTTTATCCAAAGCGACTTACAAGGTGAGCACAGGGTTCATCACAACATCCCTGGAGCAATGAGGGTTAAGGGTCTTGCTCAAGGACCCACACTGGTAACTTCAGGGGACCTGGGATTTGAACCCCCAACCTTCAGATTGATAACCCAACACCCTGACCACTGAGCTACCGCGCCCCTTCCAATGATGAACATTAATTCAAAGTAAGAGACCTTTTAACGAGCATCTATACGAAGGTGATTCACGCTCGTAATCGGACTTCGTCTGATGGAACGCATGTTTCCGGTTTAAGGCGGCGGCGGCGAAGGTCACGTCGCCTGGCGGTTGATCCGAAACTGAACGGAGCAGGGGACGTCCGTGTTTGCATGTAGATTGCTGTTTTCACGGCTGAGGGCAGCATGTGGAACACGGTGCACACGGCACCGAGCATCACACCCACGTCTCCTAATGACGGACGCCGCGGGAATGCGTCGGGTTCGAAGAGCCGGGCGTCTCGGTGGGGAGGGGGGAGGACACTTTACACCCACCTGACCGCTCGTTTAAAAGGTAAGTCACGGCTGATTGGCCTTCGGCGCGGCGCATCGCTGATCGATTGGCTTTGTCTGACTCTTAAAGCCGGCAGCGGGGTGCTGATGGGGAGCCCTGCGTGGAGGGAGGTTGAGTAGCGCTGCACTTGTGTGGGCGTCGAGGACTCGCTGTGAGGATCGAGGAGGCTTTCGGGTTCCGTAGATAAAGCTTTGATCTCGGTCAGCAGGTGGGAAATGACATTATTTAAGGAGCCGGCGTGACACAATGTTGAGGCCCAGCGTGGGACGCCCGGGAACCCGCGGTTCCGCGGCATCAGGGTCGTGATGGACTGAGGATAAACCACTCAGGCGTCACCGGAACGTGGGGGAGTAAAAACACACAGACGTTCCTCGCCGGCGGAGGAACCGTCACTGATCACGGCGTCAACACATCAATCCTCAACCTGAACCTGACAGGAACCGAGGAAGAACATCGCTCCGAGGTCTCGGTTGACTCGAGGGATGCTGCAACATCAGCGGAGGTTCTCCTTAAGTGACTGATCCTCAAAGAAATAAAATAAAAAATACCAAGTGGCTTAGTGGTTGGTATGTTCTCCTGTCAGTGCTAGGGATTCCAAGTTCGAATCCCAATCTGGGTGGAGTCTCCATGTTCTCCCCGTGTCCGCCTGGGTTTCCTCCGGGTTCTCCGGTTTCCTTCCACAGTCCAAAAACATGGATCAAGATCAATTGAATTGTCCAAATTGCCCCATGTAGAGTGTGTTTGTGTGAGTGAGTGTGTGCCCAGCGATAGATTTGTGCCCTGTCCTGGGTGTATCTGCCCAGCGCCCAAAACGTTCTCCCCTAGATGGGCATGGGGAACCCCCCCGCGACCCTAGTAGAGGAGATAATGGATGGATGGCAAAAATACCAATGAAGCTCAATGAGGGTGGAGTTCTGTGGGAAACCTCACGCCACACCTTCATCACACAAAGGTTCCAACTCCCAAAAAATTGGCCATACAAGCACTCCACGGGTGGAGAACATCAAGCACCAGTCTGGGCGAAGCCCTTGCCGAGCCCCGACCTCAAACCCATGTAACACCTGTGAGGATGAACGAGAACCCAGACTGACAATAATTCCTTTGGTGCAAAAACATCAAAGAGAAGGGCCTTTGATGTTCAGGAGACACAAGGGGCCGATCCAGCAATGAATAGAATAATGACTTTAAAGGGGTTCCACTACTGAAAATGTTACGGAGGCCTTGGTGGGAACCACGTAGCTGATGGAGGGGGACCGTGGATGGTGGCAGGGTGGCGCTGCGGTTCGTTTTTTGGGTTCTTAAGACGCTGCGTTTTAATTTGGTTGACATGTTACACCTTGGATTTACTTAAAGAGCTCAAATGGGAGATAATGAGCAGTGTTTCAAAAAGAGAGGATGACGGAGTGAGAGAGAAAAGAGAGAGAGAGAGCGAGAGAGCGAGAGAGAGAGAGAGAGAGAGAGAGAGAGAGAGAGAGAGAGAGCGAGAGAGCTTCCCTGAATTATTAACAAGTTAACTTTGTAGTGGAGGCACTTTATCCCTGAGGACAAACAAGCCAAATGTTTGCAAAATATAATTAAGCCAAGGCATCTTTTAAATGTCATTGCGGCCTGTGCCATGTTTCAAATTGTTCTGCATCAACAGAATTTAACGAGATGGCGAAGGAATCCGTTCCCTGCGAGCATGTGATAAGGCACACGTACAGTCGAGCACTTTCATTGATTGCCAAAATAAAGCGTTTTGTATGCAAATGAGGCCTGGAGTGGTTAAGCTGATTCAGCCTCATGGACACCAAATAATGGCCTTTACAATTAATACAGCCCAATGCTATCCATTGAAAAATTTCTCTCCACTTTAATGGTTTTGAAATGTTTACACACGCGCTTTACCCCCCCCCCCCCCTCCAAAAAAAAAAATAAACGAGAGGGAGCGAGGCGGGGAGGAAACGTGGTCGCGTTCCAACGGATTAATCTGGGAGCCAACAAACAAAATAAAAAAAAAAAAAAAAAAAAAGCTCCCACACGGCAGCCAATGGCGACTCGGCCTGGCGCTCGCCGTCTCTCGTTGGATTAACTGATAATCTTTGAACGTGAAGAAAGGTTTGGAACCCCCCCCCCCTTTCCCGGGGATCAGAGGATGGGGGGGGTGGTGGAGGTGATGGAGCGTTGTTCAGATGTAATGTTCTTGTTCTTGTAAACAAGCTTCTCTCTGTTTATGGTGATAAAAAAAAAAAAAAAAATCAAAGGGGCTCGGCTACGTCTACCACATACGTCTACCGCCTCTTTATTACTGGCCCGCTTGCAGGAGGCCCAGGTTCAGCTCGTTGTTCAATGAACTGTCTACCTTTAGAATCAAACGTCGGAAATGAGGCGTCTAAAAAAAAAACGGCGTGATAAATTTACACGAGTGGGAGGGTTTCATCTGCGAGAACTCCGACGCGCCGACTGCCGTGTGATACGAGGTGACAGTTTAAGCTCTGTAGAACCTCCAACTGAGCAGAAAGGAGGTGAAGCCGGTGACAGAACGGGGGATTGATTTAGTTCCGTTACGTCAGGAGTCAAAGAGACTGTCGGCTTTCCGCCGCTAACGCTAACGCCGTGCTCGGCCCCGTCGCCGGATTCCGGCTGCCCTCCCCGCGCCGGTGGGCGTCGGGGGGGTAATGAAAGGCCCGGATAGACAGGGGTGTCGGAGTGACTTAAGAACCTTGGACAGGATGTTAAATCATCTTTAGAACATGAAGAGCGAGGAGAAAGGAGGGCGGAGTCACTGCCGTGTTCAAAAGGTTCCCGAGTTGTTCCTCAACCTTTGGGCAGCAAGACCAAACCTGGACTCTGTGGTTCTAAAGAATCCCACGGAAAAATAAAGGATGAGGAACACGGTGTCGGATCCCGTTTCCGAGTGAAACCCGGTATGTTCTAGTTGAGAACGCCGGGCCGTCATTATGTTTTGGTTGGAGGGCAAACACAGGGAACATGATCCCAATTAGCCCAGTTTCATCACTGTGTTGATTGCTCGGGATATCGAGGTGTGTTTGAGCTCATTAAATTATTTTCTTTCATTTATACAGGACGTTCCGCAGGGACCGACCAATGGGTTCTGCAATCTACTCTCCATTTATTGTTCCTGGGTAAAAAAAAAAACACACACCCTTGTCCTTTGTAAGAACTCAACAATAACAACGTGCCGTCAAGGAGAACCAAACGCCCCACGGCCTGATGAGACCCCCGTGACCTCTGACCTGAATCAGGAGTACTTAAGTACCAACTGACCATGTTCTGATTGAGTACCACCTGACCCCTGACCTGTACGACTACCATACCACCTCAGAACTGTATGGTTGCTCGGTGACACTTGTTTCAGTTAAGCTATCAATGACCTTTGACCTGGGGCGGCACAGAGGCTTAGTGGTGGGCGTGTTCTCCTCTGAGCACCCGGTTCGAATCCCAATCCGGATGGAGTCTCCATGTTCTCCTCGTGTCTGCATGGGTTTCCTCCGGGTTCTCCGGTTTCCTCCCACGGTCCAAAAACATGGATCAAGGTCAATTGAATTCTCCCCATATGGGGAAACTCCACCCCAGATTGGGATTCCAACTGGGAATCCCCAATGCTGAGAGGAGAACATGCCAACCACCAAGCCCCTTGTATGAGTACCAACTGACCTAATTACCCAGCGACCCCAAATGAGTTCTCAGTGACCCAGGTTCTGTATAGAACTGTAAATGGAACACAAATAATTTCTCGTCCAATACAATCCCAACTACTGCCCCCCTCCCTTCACTGCCAGTGTCTACACCCATTGGTTGTTTGTAGGTGAACTGGTGTCTGCGGTCTGTGAGGGTTCTCACCAGCTGCAGTCAAACATGAAGACCGTGCAAAGCCGGAACCCTCGTGGATCCACGAAAACTGGGGTTCTCCTTCAACGGAAAAGAGTGAGACGGTTCGTCCCGAATGATCTGCGTCCTGCAGAGAAACAGAACCCCCCCCCCCCCCCAAGAATCAGCCTTCATCTGGTCGTCCTCACCGGAGCAAACAAACTGAGCATAAACAATACAACACGTCGCGGGTATCAATTACACTAAACGCCTCGGCGTCCATACTTCACTGTCTCAGACACACACCGCTTACAAGACACACACGCTGCAGCGCCACGATAATGGTTCCGGATTGTTCTCCACCATCTGGAGCGCCGATAAGCCGTCGCCTGCATGCGGTCGATAATCGGCGGCGGTGGAGGCAAGGAAGCCGGTGTTAAACGTTTCCACGGCTCCTGAAAGAGGTTCCATTAAGTCCACTGACCCCAATTGAATATTAATGAGCTAATTAACAGATTTATTGTTCTATGCAATTTCTGGAGGGGACTATTATATCTTCCTTTTTTTTTTTTCAAGTGCTATTATTTTTTCTAATTATTTTTCACACTCTGTATAATTGAATCTTTCTTGCTGCGAGCATCCTTGGCAAAAACCAACGGAAAGGAATTTGGCCCGGGCTGTTATTTATTATTATTTTTTTCTTCCCTTTTCTCCATCCCTCCTTGTGGTCCCCCTTACCCCCCCCTCCCACCCAAAACACCACAACAACAACAAAGGTGTATTTTTTTTTTCCAGAGGCTGTTCGTCTTTAATTAGGCTTTTTTTTTTTCCCTCTTCCCGTCGCCAACAAGAGTCGAGACTCGGGCGCTTGATGTTAAAGGGACCGGCGATTTTGGCGGTGCACATGGACGGGGCGCGGTGTTGGATTACAAAACAGCAATCAGCAGGGTTACAGTTGGCTGCATCACTCTGAGGGCCTGGCACCGGCTTTAAATGAATAGTGACAGCTGCGGCTGATAGATAGTATAATTACCCGATGAAGAGGATACAATGAAGCAGAAACTCTCGGCGGGCAGCGCCGACGACGCCGGGACCACGAGGACGGGTGCGGCGGTTAGAAAGGTTACCTTGAAAAGAAATAAATGCAATTAAGAGTGAGAAAGATCATCGTCGGCGGTGCAGTCAGGTCCCGACGGGATCGACCCACTTCAGCTGGGAACGTCGACGGAACGTTCGCAGCGAACATCACACGACACTAATTAATGGTTCCTTGTCTGCCCCGGGTTCCTGATATTTAACAGTACCTTTGTTAGAACTGGGTGGTTCTGACAGTTTAACTTGATCGAGGAATTTATAAAGTCCTGGTTAAATTATAAAATAATAATAAATAAAAAGTTACAACGGAGGGAACAGCTGGGTGAGAACGGGTGGGGCATCGCAGCTGGAAGACCGCCAAGCTGCAGGTCCACGCAAGATAAACAATATTGAAATCTGCCGCAAACTGGAAAACGATTCTCCAAATCCAAAGAGATTTCTTTTTAAATTAAATTTAATTAATTGGCGGCACAGTGGCTTAGTGGTTAGCACATTCGCCTCTCAGCACTGGGTGGAGTTTCCATGTTCTCCCCATGTCCGCGTGGGTTTCCTCCCACAGTCCAAAAACATGGATCAAGGTCAACTGAGTTCTCCAAATTGTCCCATGTAGAGTGTGTTTGTGAGTGAGTGTGTGCCCAGTGATGGATTGGCGTCCTGTCCTTGGAGTATCTGCCCAGCGCCCGAACCACCCCCCCCCCATAATTTATTATTAAATTTAATAATTATTAATTTAATTTATTTTTTATTAAAGCAAGAATAAAGCACAGCAACAGCAGAGACTTAAAAAGTCTGTAAGTTTCTCTCACCAATGCGTCAAATTCAGTCAAATAAACCATATAAGCAACTTAAATTAACTTACACAGTCCATAATCTTCATCAAACCCCGTAACCTGAAGAGTCCCGGCGTGAGACGTGAAGCGAAGCTGCTGATAACGGCACTAAAACAATGATTGTATTTTTTTTTCCCCCCTGCTATCTGCAACTTTACCTAATCTTATTTAAGTGTGAAATCCAGGAGAACCCATTCATTTCTTTTGGCTACTGCACCAGAACTGTGTGGAATTAATGAACTCATTTTGAAGTTGTATGGAAATTGGGTCTCATTACAATAATTTTGCCTGATACACAAGCCACTCGATATTAAGAGCAGGGCCCTACAGTCATACGGTGGCTTATTATGCTATACATCACAAACTGCATTAGGCTCATAAAACCTGTCAGCAAAAAGGTTGGAAAGTTTGCGGCGCCCACAGCCAACATACATCTGCGGCAGTGAGGGGCGTACAGAACGGCGGACCCGGATGTACAGGAGACGCACCACGTACTACGGGAAAAAAAAAAACAACTCGAACCCGAATGGATTCGGTACCTTCCCGGCTCTGCCTCGTCTCGCCGAAGGACCCACATTCGGTATTCGCGAGAGCTAATCAGCGGCGCACATGTGGGCCGCGAAAACAGATGCTGGTCTTCAATGGGAACCATAATGTGGCATTATTTTAATTGCTTCATTTCCATGGAGCAAGCTGCTGGCTTCTTGACAGTTTGTCAGAGTTCTTAGCGAGTGAAGTAGGGGGGGGGTGGCAGGGGGAGGGGGGGGCACTGCATCTGCTCGTGATGTAAGATCCCATGAAAGAGGTGTCAATAGAGGCAGCCATAATTGCCACAGCTTGGAGGTAGACTGCATTTCTTTTTAGGTTGACAAAAGAGGGAGCGGCGGCGCCTCAGCTAGCCGAGCCGATGTTCGGAGACCGACTACGAAAAATAAAAACGCTGTGATTGAGACCCACACGCCTGCTAGTTGAAAGGTAGACTTGTAGAATTCAGGTTGGTCTATCACAATACGGTACCTTGTTCTACTGCAGAAGCAGCGCAGGCGCCCTGCGGAGGCCTGAACTGGTTATTACACCCGTTTCCTTTTAAACCAATATTTAAAATCCACATGAGGATGATACAACGTATTATAAGCCATTGAGAAAACTCACAAGAGGCCAATAATGTTAAGGGTTTAAGCTTGGACTACTGACTTGCCACTGACGGTTCGAGTGTCCCCCATCGCTGCCAAGACGCCACGGCTGGACCCTTTAAAAAGGCACAGAAGTCTCTCGAGACTCTATGTTCTCAGAACCTCGTAAAAGTGTGAGTTCAGCCCTCCGAGGTGAAGGTGTCGACCCGTAGCGGCACCTAAACGATTGAAGCTGGACCTCACCGACGGCGAGCGGGGGTCGGGTGGGAAGTTGAAAGACTACGCCGACGAAACTTCAGCCTGCCGACGATGCGAAAGTCGTGGGAGGTTTTACAGAATGCTTTTGTTTATTTATGTCCTGGGCCGGCGGAACTGGAGCTGCAGCTACGTCGAATTCCAAATGAGCTCTCGGTAGAATAGACGCGCGTTCGGCGAGCGGGTTCGGCTTTCAAATACGACTAATTAATCAGGACGGCGTGCCATCTGCGATTTAACTCGTTACGCGGCACACAAAGGTGAGACGCACCTTTTGATGTGCACCTTCGGGGAAGACGCCAGGCCTCCGTATTTCCACTTCGATTAAGCGCCGGGCTCTGGCGGCCCCGCCCCCCCCCACCCCCGACCTGTCTCCTCTGGAAATGCGGTTAATTTGTGAGGAGAAGACATGGCAGCGTCGGGGGCGCTTTATAAATCCTGCCCCGCGTCCAGCCGGCATTCTGGATCCCTCTTCTAAGTGGATGGTCCACCCCGGACGGGGCCGTTGGCCCGCTCGATTCATTTTCGCACCCCGGCCCTCTCCTGTGCCGCCAGATAAAAAATTGATTCCCGTAAATTCTCACCTGAGATCCATCACGACGAAAAGGCTTTTAAAGGTCACACATGTAATAAGTTCCGATGGTCTCAGTCGCTCAGATAATGGGCCTTTAGTCCGCGCCGCCACGCCGCCGTAGAGAAATAATGGAGTAATCTGCGGACCATTCAATTCAATGGGGGCTCCAACAGCAGCGCCGGCGCGATGAGGTGGAAGTCGGGATTGTGCTGAGCGGAGGGCATGACGGATGGAGGAAGAACTCGTATCCACTCTGTGCCCGGTCCTCCACACGACAGGACCGCGGACAGACCTCCATCCATCCCAGAATGACCCGGATTTACCGTACGGCCAACAGGAAGTCAACAACCTCCTGATTACTGAGGACCTTGGGAGCCACCACGGTGTAAAGATGTTTAATAGGCTCCCGGTGTCATGGCAACAGTCCGGAGGTTTGGTTCAGCACGGCAAACCAAAAGGTTAATGGTGTGAGGCCCAACCTCAGACAACTCGATGCATCCCGTATGAGGAAGGAACGAGGGCCGTGTCCCATATCTGGTCTTTAAAGTGCTGATTGGAGGAGAGCTGCAATGTTCTCCTGAGAACGCTGAAGGAAGGAGGTAGAACGATAGCACCTTCACAAATAAACTAAATATCCGTGTCTTATTAGGAAGTTATTACATCGATCAGGGTCCAGTCTTCTGCGGAGGCTTTCTGCAAGATTTTGTGTTCCTGTGGAAATCTTGACCTGCTCACAATCTGTATCCTAATTCATCCCAAAGATCTTAGATGGGATTAAAATCAGGGTTGGGTGTGGATTGGTCACATTGAACTTACCAACCATGTCTTTATGGATCTTGGGGCAGAGCTCCCCTAAACTGTTACCTACAAATATGGACATACAAGGGATGATGGGACTGAATCAGAGTGGGACGTCCAACCACAGACGTTCTCCTTAAAAAGAGTAAATTCTAATATCTGATTGAAAGCATGATGTCACGCCGGCGGTACGTTTCCGTGGTGATTAACAGGCGGAAAAACCGTCCCGGATTTTTAGACGTTCCTCTTTTGGTGTTTGATATTTCTAAGCTTCACGCTTTTCTCCACTTCCACCCGACGTTCTCCTCCCACGGGTCAGAACTTAATAAAGTTGATTTATAGAGTCATTACACTTCTGTTCGCTGCTACGAGGGACATGTAGAGCAGAGAGTGAGGCTGTCGCACGTCCTCGTCCTGCCGTGATTCCACCGAGCCCGGAGGCCGCTCATCCCCTGCAGATGGTGCTGTTCTAAAACGAAAGGCCGCCGAGAGCCTGAGGCCGGCGTCGGCTGAGCCCAGACACCCCCCCCCACTCCATTTCCTTTCACTACTTCTCCAGACTTTCGACTGGTGTGGTTATGAATTACAGTGATAATGTCTCCACACTGAAGCCCTCAGAGGGATGGCGCTGTTAAAGTCGTGGCGTTCGCATCATGAGCAGAAGATGCCGCACATCGTTCATGCGGGGACGTGATACCACTGGAACCTGCCGGAACATGACGGTACAGGGTTGAGGAGACACGAGGGTTTGAGTTCAGACATGAGACAAAATGAGATGAAAAGGACTCCGGGTCCAACTGTTCAACTGATTTAGTTTGAAACTTTAAAACCAACTGGGGTCAAACCCAATGAGGTCAAACCAACTGGTGTTAAACCAACTGGGGTCAAACCCAGTGAGGTCAAACCAACTACAACTGGTGTTAAACCAACTGGGGTCAAACCCAATGAGGTCAAACCCAATGAGCTCAAACCAACTGGGGTCAAACCATCTTTGGGAGTGTCTGTGGTAACAGAGCGGTTTCCCTGGATGCACAGCTACTTTCTGTGTTGACATGTTCTCCCCGTGTCTTTAATGGGAGTTCCGTTTCCCTCCCACAAAGCAAAACCATGTGACGTGGAGGTCAATCATGGTACCTGTTGAACCAAAGAATACGCACCAATGGCATCGTCCACCTCTCCCAGGCACATGGGTGGTGGGCATCCATACAAACCCCCTGATCTGATCCACCATCAGCTGAGCTTCTGACGTCAATGGCTCAATGCAAAGCTATCCTCACGGTGTGTAGCAGCCGTTATAGAGGACGTAATGTCTCGAAAGAGGCCTCCTTTTCAGAGTTGGAGGTGGGGTGGGGTTGGGGGGGGTTCATGTTGCACTCAGGATCCTATCGGTAGTTGGAGGAGGAGGGGGCTGCATCAGCCTGGAGAGAAACTCAATCAACAGTAATATATACACTGCGCCCCGAATCCACTCTCTATCGCCAACAAGGTGATTTTCTCTCTCTCTCTCTCGCTCTCGCTGTCTCTCTCTCGCGCTCCCTTTTCCTTTCTTTATGAGAAAGAGAAAATTGCACATCTAATGAAATCCAATTTTATATTTCATTCGGAGGAGCACAATAAACAAAAAAACAAGCAGTAAATAAGCTTTTCAAAAAGCTGATTACCAAAGCAATTTATTGCCAAGAACAGGGCCGCGGCGTAGCGGGGCCGGGCTGGGGATCACAGAGAGGCTACCGGGGAGGTGGTGTATGTGTGGGGTGGGGTGGGGAGACAAAAAAATGGAGTGGAAGGGGGGGGTCGGCTTCCAAATCTTTTCTGTATCCCTAGGCTTTTTGGCTGCCGCATCGTCGCCGGTGTTTACGCGCCTGCGAGGGGAACAGACGGCGCGCTCGCGAAGAGCCAATCTGATCAACTTATTTTAACATCTAATTCCGCCCCGTTCTGCCGGGCGCGGATAAAAGAGACGTTTCTGATTGAGGTCACGCCTGCATCCATTAGAGTGCTTTATGAGGTGGGCTTCAAGGCTCCTCCATTACCGACGCCCCGTTCGGAGGCCCTCTCAGCTCAAGGCCGACGGCAATGAGCACGTTTTCCGTCGACGAGGACTCAACACGCAAAACCGCGGCGTCTCCAAACACCCCGCCCACCGCCCAGGTCGGCCTTCGCCTCACAAAAGGTTCCCGTCCCGGTTCTGGAGTGAAATTGTCTCCCCCATTACAGCCGGCTCGTATTATTCTGTCCGGCTCGATTTTCCTCGGCGCACAAAGAGGTAATAATTCCCTCGCCTTGTTTGTCCGGGGGATCTTACAGCTGATAGCCACGCTCCCCTTAAAGCGCCGCGTTATTGGATTTCAGACCGGGTCACGTGCCGCTCCGTGAATCCGAAACCCCGCCGTCTCTCTTCGAATGGAACCCGTGTCTTGTTTACAAAGTTGACGGCAGGTTTTCTCGGCGCTCGCAAAAAAAAAAAAAAAAACACCACCACCAACCCGACCGACCAGGGGTTGTCATCAGCATTCTAAATCGTGCCCACCGAGCTTGAAAGGCAGGCAGATTGGAAAATGAGGAGGAGGGGAGGCTGCATAATGTTAGTGGAAATAAATTGCGCCGGCGAGAGCCATAGGAAAAAGTGCAGCGTGCAGATTATTCACAGTTATATAATGCGCGGGGAGAGAGGAGCAGGCGTTTCTCATTTCGGCCACTTATCCCTCATTGTTGAGGGACTGCATATTTCATTGCCGCTGCGGCGGCTTAGAGGATACATTTCAAAGCAGCAAATAAAAAATTGCTAAACTTCCAAAATTAGCACTTCAAAGTCAAACATGATTTTCAGCCGGGGAAGAGCAGCGGGTGGGGGGGGGGGATTCGGGCGGGAAGGAGGAATGCGACTATGAAAGTGTAAGTGCGTGCGAGGGAGTGCACGGATTCGGGGGGGGGGGGGGGGGGGGAGTGGGGGGTGGCTAATGCGCAGAACACCCGGTGCAGACCTTAAAACCAATTTCTAGGCAAATTGGTTTAATTTGAGAATGAGATCACAGAACCAGCAAAACGCTGTTGGGGCGAGTTTATGATTCCGCCGGCAGGACCCCCCCTGTTTCGACTGCACGTACACCCCACCACCACCACCACCTCCAACACAACGCCGCCTCACTCCTGCCCGGTGGTGCAGATCATAAACCTTTTCACAACGCTCAACGTATTTTAAGAAGTGTCAGGAGAACAGCGTCCTCGTTAGCGTGATATATAAACATATAAATATTCCAGTGGAATATAATCGATCGCCTTTCCTGCCTTTTTGGGATGCTCGCCATATTGCGGGAACACTTTGGGGAAAGGCCATGTTCCATGTTCTGACCCGGCGGCTGTACACGAAGCGGGGTCCACGAAGAGGGTTTGGTTTGGAAGAACGTCCACCCAACACCTTTGGGATGAATTAGAACTGAGACTGTGAAACAGGTCCTCTCTCTCTCTCTCCCAACACCGGTGTCTGATCTCACAAGCGCTCTGCGGGATTTTCCTTTTATAGAAAGCCTTGCCAGAAGAGTGAATGCTCATAGAACTACGGTGGTTCCTTTAATAGTTACAGGAACTGTGAGAAAAAAAAAAAAAAAAAAAAAAAAAAAAAAGTTCCCGTACTTCTGACAAGTTTTCGTCGGTGGTGAAAAGTCTGAAGCTTTATGGAGTGAGGTTTATGGTTTCGTTTAATTGAAACATGGGAATGGAGTGTGTGTGTGAGTCTCACACGGCGAAGTCTTTTCCTCATTATTTTCTTCCCACTGTAAATGAGCGGCTGACCGTCCCGCCGCCGCCGGATCGTCTCTCTGTAAATCAATCCTGGAGCTGTAATTAAAATCTTCTCTTACGCGGCTTAATTGGCGTCTCGCTGATCCTTTATTTGCACACCTGCCGGTGAGTCAGGCTTTTTAATGAATTTCTAATTAATGCTCATTCAAGCTGGATTTATTTGTTGGCGGCGGACGGCGGCTGAACGCCCCCCCAGTGCCGGTGCCGACCCTCGCAATTTCGGGAAAACGGCATTAGAGTGCGAGCGCACGTTCGAGATCAGACCAGAAACGGCCAACGATGGCTCGAACCCTTGGCACTTTCCGGGGTTCTTTACAGCAGCAGACCTTAGAGTTCTTAATGACAGCAGAGCGTTTCTCTGAGGAAGCAGTCACTCCGCCGCTGCCACCGCGTCTTTAAAAAAAAACTAATAAATGGAACTCAGAACGTTTTTAGTTCTGAGTTTAGTTTTTTTTTTTGTTAATTGTTCAACATTCTTTTAAGCATTTATTACGCCGTGGAATCAGAAAAGAGAGAGCAGCAGGACTGCGTCCGATCAGCGCCGCGTTGTGTTGCGCATCCATCCAACGTCTTTGGGACGAATTAGAACTGAGACTCTGAGACAGAATTTCTATAGGGGTTTGGAGCCTGTGGGAAAATCCCGCAGAGCGTTTGTGAGATCGGACCCCGATGTTGAGAGAGAGAGAGGAACAAGTCTCACAGTCTCAGTTCTAATTCATTCCAAAGGCATTGGATGGGGTTCAGATCAGAGCTCACGTTCTTTAAAGAATGTTGAACATCCATCCATTATCTTCCGCTTTATCCTCTATTAGGGTGACGGGGCGGGGGGGGGGGTGTTCCCCATGTCCATCCAGGGGAGAACGTCTCGGCGCTGGGCAGAAACACCCAGGACAGGCAAACAATCTATTGCTGGGCACACACTCACTCAAACACACTCTATATGGGGCAATTTGGAGAACTCAATTGACCTTGATCCATGTTTTTGGACTGTGGGAGGACGGTGATGGCGGTGTGACGGCTCCCTCACAGTCTTGTAAGTCTGAAAAGATTTTATTACGCCGCATTGTGTTGCGCGTTTGGAGTCGGACGCCGGAGACCCCGACCGGTCGGCCCCGCGCCGCTCACTCAGACTGAATCAAACTAATTGCTTTAAATGGCCGACCCTCAGCGACGCACAGAACCTAGAACCGAGAAAAGACCCCCCAGCCGCAGGAAATCAAACGGAACGTGACGGGCGGCCCCTCCATTGTTCACCAACACAAAGCTCGGTGGAGGCTGACCTCACACGGATCCATTTACTCCCCAAGTTTGACAAAATTAATAATAAGAATTTATAATTACAGTCATTATAACGTTGGGTTCAGTGGGAGTGGTTGTGGTGGTGGTGTGGGGGGTGTTCTTTACGTAAACCAGGGCTGAATTGAAGCTAACGCTCATTATTTCTTAATTGGACAGATTTAATCGTCCGTTTTTTTCCCAACAGGAATGAGTTCAAAGGAAATAGAAGGGAACTCACACAGGCTTCCTCTGTCCGTATCCACGGCCAGGATTCGAACCCGGGACCTCCTGACTGCTCGCCCACCGTGCTGCTGGCTGTGCAGAACGAGTTAATGCTAACTTACTGAAAAAGACAAAGAAACATCTTTAATAACAACAAAGACTTCAGGATACGGTTCCCGCAGGTGCAGAACCACGAATTAATCATTAGAACATCGTACCTGCGACTTCCCTCCCGGTCAGACGGCTGAATGAGACAACGGGAACCTCTGGAACTCTTTAGCCACGGTCGCCAGATGTGGGTCGTACGTGTAACAGTGAAAATGTGGCGTCGGATCCGGTTCACCTTTATGGTTTCAGGACGAGAACCGGCACAGGTTCGGAAAGTCCCGCAGTCTCGGTACAGAGGCATTTGGCAGAACCATCAATCTCCTGGTCCCCTAATTATTTCGGGCCCCTTTCACACATGTGCTGCAAGCCGCGACCTATTCAGACGGCAGCAGCTGGGCACTGCAGGTGCGAACGCAAGAACCCAAATTAGCCGACTTTATTTTACAGGCCTCCTGGCATTAGAACGTCTGATCGTCGCGGAACGCGTGGACGCCACGCCCGTTCCGTCACGCAGCTGGAAAAGTTAAAGCACACAAACAACCGAGCGCGAAGAGGCCCAAACGTGAGGCCTGCAGAGGGACGCCGGGAGGCAACCGCAGCGCCCCCTAATGGACTGTAAGGGAGCGGAAAGTCAATTAATAAAAGTAATGACATAGTTTTATGTTTCAGGCCGAGAGGATTACACACATAAGTACACCACAGCTGTGTTGGAACATCTGGAGGCGCCGAGCCGGCGTTGACAGTGAAGTTTAACGCACGTCCTCCTCTCAGCTGTATAAATACACACGTAGTTCTGATCGCCGTCGTTCCAGCCAAAGCACGGATTTAATCAGACGCAATTACAATAACCAGGGCCTCGTCGGCTCCCGCCGGCTCCCACCACCCCACCGTCACCCCACCGTCACCCCACCGTCACCCCACCGTCACCCCGCCCACACTCGGCAAAGGGCTCAGGATCGAGCCAAGCTTAAAGTCCAGCAGAACAAAGTCCAGACGACGTCAGGATGAACATTTCAGAACGTGTTTTTTTTTTTTTTTTTAATTCACACCAGTAATAAAATTGCATCATTACAATTTCATAAAATAAATGTTCCGGTTTATATATACAGAGAAAACTGACTGTACAGAATTACCCCCCCACCCCCCACGAAGCCGGGACCACCCAGGAGGAGGGAGGAGGAGGGAAGCATCAAAATCCAAATCAAATAATATTAACGATATAATAATAATAATGATGATAAAAACGAAACGAACATCACACACAGGCATTACAGTGCTGAGCTAAGCAGGCGCCGGCCGCTGTACATCGAACCGCTCGAGAAGAGAAGAGCCCCCCAAAAAAAAAAGAGTCGACATTTACAACCGAGGTCCTGAGGGACCGGCGGGGCGTTGACTGTAAAAAGTATTGCAGGCAAGCGAACAGACGAGGTCTCCCGCGGCCGCCGCAGAACGTCCGCAGAACGTCCGTGGGGCCCGGGACAGCCCGTCCGCCTCCGTCCGGCCGAGGCTATTGAACCTGCGTCTCGAAACTCCCGTTCAGCTGACCCTCCTCATAGTCCATCTGACACAGGATCATGTTGTTCTTGAGGAAAAACTTATCGCCCACGCAGAACCTGCAAGTCGGGACAGAAGAGCGCAGCGTTACCCGGCGGGGCGGAGCCTCGGGAGGGGTGGGGGTGGGGGGTGTTCTTCTAAAGTTCGGCACGGCGGAACCTCCCTGAGGTTCTGACTATCAGATGTACCGAAGTAAAACTCGACGCCGACCCAAACGTGAGGCCCACAGAGGGACGCGGAGAACACAGAGGCAACCACGGTGCCCCCTAGTGGACGGTAAAGGAGAGGAAAGTCAATTAATAAAAGCAACGACATAGTTTTGTTTCAGGACGAGAGGATTTCACACGCAGAGCGCAGCGTTACCCGGCAGGGCGGAACCTCGGGGAGTGGGGGTTCTCCTAAAGCTTGGCATGATGGAACCTGACTATTGGATGTCCCGACGCAAAACACCTCGTAAACGTGATGGAAAAAAAAAAAAAGCCCCATCGCGGTTTCCATGGAAACCGCCCCACCCTCTTCTGTTCTTTGCCCCGGGTTCCACTCCAACCCGTAATTTACGGCTCCTCTGAACCTGAGGCTGCTTGCTCTCTATCGCCACGGAGACGGTGGCGTGACCCCGCGATAAGGCCCGAGCCGGTGGCATCAGTGCTTATCAATCCGCCACGCTGATGTTCAGGGTTGTCACAGGGTGACCGCGGGACGACCGTATGAACCGGAGAACCGCGCCGGCGTGAAGGCCCGGGAGTATCAAACCTGATCGTTATCCTGTCCTGATCCCCCCCCCCGCCCTTATTATTATATTATTAATTTTTTATTTTTTATGTCAGGTGTTTGTGGTAGAGATGTAGTTTCAGTTGTTTCTTAACGATGCTGACTCAGCGCCTTACGGACAGAGTTGGGTAGATGGTTCCACCGTTGATCGGTGGAGAACGATACGGAGCGAGAGTCAGCACCACGGGGACATTCATCAGTAGAACATATTTTAAAATCTACATTAATGGCCAAAAATTTTGAGAATGACACAAATATTAACTTTTACAAAGTCTACTGCTTCAGTTTTTATAATGGCAATTTGCATAAACTCCAAAATGTTATAAAGAGTGATCAGCTTAACAGCAATTAATTGCAAAGTCAGTATTTGCCTAGAAAATGAACTTTATCCCCCAAAACACATTTCAACTTCATTGCTGCCCTGCCTTAAAAGGAGCAGCTAACATCGTTTCAGTGATTGCTCCATTAACACAGGTGTGGGTGTTGATGAGGACAGGGCTGGAGATCAGTCTGTCATGATTAAGTAAGAATGACACCACTGGACACTTTAAAAGGAGGCTGGTGCTTGGTATCATTGTTTCTCTTCTGTTAACCATGGTTACCTCTACAGAAACACGTGCAGTCATCATTGCACTGCACAAAAATGGCCTAACAGGGAAGATTATCGCAGCTAGAAAGATTGCACCTCAGTCAACAATCTATCACATCATCAAGAACTTCAAGGAGAGAGCTTACATTGTTGCCAAAAAGGCTCCAGGGCGCTCAAGAAAGACCAGCAAGCACCAGGACCGTCTCTTAAAAGTGT
The DNA here is from genome assembly GCA_019802505.1 of Corydoras sp. C115. Taxonomy (NCBI): domain Eukaryota; kingdom Metazoa; phylum Chordata; class Actinopteri; order Siluriformes; family Callichthyidae; genus Corydoras; species Corydoras sp. C115. The sequence goes on along the minus strand of JAFMOC010000170.1, from coordinate 694,433 downwards.
TTCAGCTGCGGGATCGGGCTACCAGCAGTGCAGAGCTTGCTCAGGAATGGCAGCAGGCAGGTGTGAGTGCATCTGCACGCACTGTGAGGCGGAGACTCTTGGAGCAAGGCCTGGTCTCAAGGAGGGCAGCAAAGAAGCCACTTCTCTCCAGAAAAAACATCAGGGACAGACTTATATTCTGCAAAAGGTACAGGGAGTGGACTGCTGAGGACTGGGGTAAAGTCATTTTCTCTGATGAATCTCCTTTCCGATTGTTTGGGACATCTGGAAAACAGCTTATCCGGAGAAGACGAGGTGAGTGCTACCACCAGGCATGTCTCATGCCAACTGTAAAGCATCCTGAAACCATTCATGTGTGGGGTTGCTTCTCATCCAAGGGAATCGGCTCTCTCACAGTCTTGCCTAAAAACACAGCCATGAATAAAGAATGGTACCAGGATGTCCTCTGAGAGCAACTTCTCCCAACCATCCAAGAGCAGTTTGGTGATCAACAATGCCTTTTCCAGCATGATGGAGCACCTTGCCATAAAGCAAAGTTGATAACTACATGGCTCAGGGAACAAAACATAGAGATTTTGGGTCCATGGTCTGGAAACTCGTACAAAAACCTACACATTCTGACAAAATGCAAGCATTGATTGTTCAAGAATGGACTGCTATCAGTCAGCATTTGATCCAGAAGTTGATTGAGAGCATGCCAGGGAGAATTGCAGAGTTCCTGACGAAGGGTCAACACTGCAAATATTGACTTGCTACATTAACTCATTCTAACTGTCAATAAAAGCTTTTGTTACTCATAATATTATGGCAATTATATTTCTGTATGTGATAAAAACATCTGACAAACACATAAAAACCAAAGGGCAGCAGATCATGTGAAAATATAATATTTGTGTCATTCTCAAAACTTTTGGGCATGATTGTAGAGTGAAGGTACGAGGGGCCAGATCCAGAGATCATCCTGTAGATCAGACTCAGAGCCTCGTACTGAAGGCAGCAGCTACAGGGAGCCAATGAGAGAGGAGTGGTGGGGTCACATGACTTCACTGGGGCGGTTGAACACGGAAACCGGCGAGCAGTGCATTACAGTAAAACAAGCGGGGATAGGCTGAGGGCTTGGACTAACGGCTGAGCAGCACGTTCAGTCAAGAAAGGTCTGATGTTCCTGATGTTCTACAGAGAGAACCTGCAGGTTTAGTCACATGATCAGAGAGTTTAAGATGGGAGTCCATCACGTAACCATGGCAACGGAGGCAAGTCGGCCGGAGAGACTGCGGAACCATCGATTTGGAAGGTCAGATCTGGTCATGATGGATTGAGGGTGTAAGTGGGATCATGAGACTCTCTGTTTTTTGCCCTAGGGGCCTTCCCCAAACTGTTCCCAATGAAGAACCCTGGTGCAGAACTCACCTCTGGTTACAAAGCTGACACGCAAAACAGTCCAAATGGTAGACGTTCTCTCGGGCCCTCATCACCATCTCGAAGGCCGGGATCAGCTTACTGCAGGCCGCGCAGTTCCCCGTCGTCCCGAAGAGCCTGCAAGAGACCGAGAGGAGGAAGACGAGGGCGAGTTAGACGTCTTCGTCTGCAGAACCGTGATGCAACAGCTCTGTCACTGCGGCCGCCGCCAGGAGACAGAACACGCCACGGTTACGCTTCCAAAAACCATCAGGGCTCCGGCGCCGTGACTCATCTCCATCCCAAAATAACCCGGCCCCTTTATCCTGACCGGGGCACCGAGGAGCCTATCCCAGCACTCGCAGGGTGGGGGGAAATAATCGGGTCTATGTCACCGGATGGGAGCGTGTTGTTGTTGTTGTTGTTCAGGGTGACGGGGTTCCAATACTTTTGGTCGCGAGTGTAAGACACACCTGAGGTTTTATAATACAAACAAACAGTCCCAAAGCTCCGCCACCACCCAACGTCAAACCCCCCCCCCCCATTGCCGCCTAATGATCTGACCCGGCGCAACCCAGATATTTCTGCTTGATGAGGATCAAAACCTGGATGTTAATTCTTCACTAATGATCTAATTAAAACGATCACATGCCCCTAATCCTGTTCCTCAAAGACTCTAGCACCTCGCCGAGCGGCGAGGACACAACCCCCCCGCCCCTACCCCTAACCCACCCCATCCACCCCCCCCCCCCCCAAGCAGAGCGACCGCAGTGCCGAGAGCTCCTCTTCAGATCCTGAAACAGCTAACGAGCGTCCGCTCGGATCGCGAAGGCCGAAGCATTCCTGCGGTCGCCCCCCCCTCCCTCCCTCCTTCCCCCCGCCTCGTTCTCCTCACTTGTTTCGTAAGTAAAGAGCGCCTCGCCACCTCGACGAGGTGACTCCATGTTGGGACGACGACACGCGGCCGGGAGTTCTACATGCGTTTGTTTACGTCTGCTCAGCGTCGGGATGGCGTGCTCGAGGTCTCTAACAGAACCAGGGGGGCAGCGGGGCGGACCCGCCCCCCCCCCCCCCCCCCCTTAGGTCAGAACTTCCGCTAGGTCAGATTTACATTTCCACTCTCTGAGTCCCCCGCTCTGGTCCCCTTCTTTAATTTGCAGATCCGGTGGTCGATCCAGCGGTACGTCTGGTCGCGCCGTGGCGCCGCGCAAAGAGGGCGAGAGAGAGAGAGAGAGAGACGGGTTCGGATGAGACGGCTCAGAAGCGAGGACGAGCGAAAGTCACTCCGGCTGCTCAGCCTCCGTCTTAGTTTCTCTCGGCTGCGCGAGCCGCGACGCAGGACCTGCCGCAAGACCCCGCTTTTAATTGGGGGGGTGAGGGGAGGGGGGTGTGGTGCGAGGGCGTGCGAGGAGAGACAGGAGTGGGCTGCGAGGACAGAACATGGAAAGAGCTCAGAGGTTCCTATTTTCAATAGCGGTTCTTCGTTTTCTAAGACCTCTCCTGGCCATCATCGGGACAGTGGGCCCATCCGTCACATGACACACGTTGAGCTAAGAGGGACTCGAACCCGGAACCTTTTTGCCGGTCCGATCCTGCTTTAATCCCCTTATCGGGTCGGAAAAAAAATCCTCTCCAGGTGGTTGAGGCGGTGGCAGGGTTGTTGGCAGCAGACAGAGGACAGCGGCATGACTTGCCGTGAACAACACCGCCACCAGGTGTCACTGTTAACAGCCGGGGGTGACCGGTAGCTGCATATGTAACCGTCGGGGAACCGTTGCAGAACACGCGGGGAGAACCCCGTCGGCAGCTCGCAGACCCCCCTGCGGGGTTCGGATGGAGACGGCGGGTACTAATGAGCACCTGAGAAGGGAACGTCACGCGCAGTGGGGAGGGCCGGTGAGGTGGCGGCACGTTTGGCATGGCGCTTCGTTATGGCACGGCGGCGCTCAAGGACGAGTGCAGTCAGAGCCGCGGTGGTAATTAATGCGCGCCTGGCGCGTCTCCAGAATACCTTGCTACAAAGCAACGGCGTTTGATCCTCACGCTGCTCTTTAATGAACTGCCGCTCGGCGTGGAGGGCTAATTCTGCACCGCCATTTGACTTCATTACACAAAATGAGCAGTCACATTTGCCCGCTGTGTGTGTGTGTGTGTGTGGCCGGTTCCTCTTTCCCAGTGTGCACTGGCAAATATTTTAATTTGCTCCATAATAGAATTCAGCATCATCAGCTGTGATGTGCTGCTCGTCGGAATCCGGCCGCCACCACTATGAGCCACCGGGAGGCGCTAAACCCACCCCTTCATTCCATCCATCCATCCATCCATTATCATCCTCTTAATCCCATGTCCATCCCGGGGACAACATTTGGGGCACTGCGCAGATACTGCCAGGAAAGGGCGCAAATCATGTAAATCACTGGGGACAACTATATTTTGGACAGTGGGACGTGACCGGAGAACCCGGAAGAAACCGCTACGCCACCGTGCCCCCCCCCTTCATTCTCCGTCCAGCTACCCACAGACGACCGCCCCTCTTACCCCCACCACGCGACATAACAAACCCTCTGATGACATTTGAAAACGTCCCCGACGTCCCCACCGTCCTCTTACCTCAGGTAGTCTCTGCGGCAGAGGATGAGGTTGGCTTTGGTGTAGAGGGTGGAGCCCACCTCGCCCAGCCGGCAGTCGCAGCAGGCGCACTTCAGACAGTCCTCGTGCCAGTATTTGTCCAGCGCCTTGAGCAGGTAGCGGTCTTTGATCTTGCGGTTGCAGCCGGCGCATCCCTTCTGTTTGCCTTTGGGTGGACAGAGAGCATCGGCACACCTGCGAGGGATGAGCGAGAGAGAGAGAAGAGAGAGAGAGAGTGATTCACTGTCGCTGCCGGAATGCCGCTGACTTTCGGACTTTCGGAGCGCCGCATCGCTTCAGATTTCATTTTCCTGCCGATAAGCCGCTCCATCGACAACTGAGTCGGACGTGCTGACCACTCACCTCATATGTAAATATTTACCAAGGGGCGTGGCCAAGCCGTCCTCAGACTTAACTCACTGCCAACTGTAAAGGTCGGTGAGGTTAAGACGTGTGTCTCAATAGTCACGGGGGCGGGGTTCCCCATGACCATCCGGGGAGAACATTTCGGACGCTGGGCTGATACAGCCAGGAGACCACTCCCCCAATATGTAAATATTAATTAAGGGGCGTGGCCAAGCCGTCCTCAGACTAACTCACTGCGGTCCGTGTTGTATTCCTTTCCACAGACACCCGAAATGTCGGAACACTTAAGAACGATCTCCGTTTCAATGGCTCACCACGGCGTCGGGGTGTGAGTGTGAGAGTGTATGTGTGTGTGTGTGTGTGTGCGCGTGAGTGTGTGTGTGTGTGTGTGTGTGTCTGTTTTACTATCTTGTGCAACCAGGGAGCTGCAGTCAGGTGCTAAAAGCCCCTCGCGGGGGTGCAGTGTTTGGGATGGATTAACATTAACCTTTTGAAGTGCATCTGACCACTAGAAGGCCAAAGTGGTTTCACACACACACACACACACACACACACACACACACACACACACACACACGGAACCTGCAGAGCCTCCGTGTTCCACAGGGATGAGGATCCCGGTCCCGGGGTGGAGCCTTTTAAGCGTCTGAAGGATGAACGAAGTCCATTTAATAAGCGTGCTAAACGCCGATCACCCGTCCACCGGCTGACATTTGTTTTGGTGACTAAAAGCCGTGCTCGGTCCGCCGCCGTGAACGCCGGGAACGCCGGCACCCCTCGTCCAGCACTTACAGGTCGAGGCGATGCGAGAGCGAACACTTAAGACACTTTCACCCACACTGAGCTATCGATCCGCCGAAAGAGAGAAGAAAGCGCCGGCCACTCGCTCGCCCGCCCGCCCTCTCTCGCTCTCTCTGTGTGTGCTTTCAATCCACCACATATATAGCGTTCTCGGTGAAAAGCCCCATATATGAAAGACACCCCCCCCCCCCCCCCCCCGCCATCTGCCCCGACGACCTACAGGAGAACCAATACAGACTCGCAGACTCGCAGCCGTGTCAGGTGCGTTCATTAACCGTAATCAACGTCCGTCAACGATGGGGCTCTGCCTTTCCATCCTGACATCATTTCTCCAGCAGGGGGCGGCAGGTGCCTCCTTCTGCGCCTGCCCGCACCCCAGCTCGCAGGCAACTCACTCCTACCGGGTCCCCCTCCCACAGAGATGCTCCCCCGTCATGTGACTTCATCATCAGGACCCTAGAGAGATCAGAGGTGGAGGTCCGGTGACGGCCGGTGGAATGACATCATCACCGCCGTCGTCGTGGGTGCCTCTTCGGACTCTGCGCCTTCCCTCCCTAACAAGCGCCCCGACGAATCGACGGGCGCGACCTTTCGAACCCTCCGTCACTGCAGACGGCAGCCATTAGTGGCGCTGCGAGCGGGTGGCGCTGCGTAACGCGGCTCGTTAGCTAAATTTATGGATGGGGCGCGACTGAAACGCAGCTCACTAACACACACACACACACACACACACACACACACACAAACAGCCATCACCTGCGCCGAGAGAGGGTGGGGAAGCGAGGAATCCGATTGGTCCGGCGCCGCCGACGGGAGCCATCAATTAGTTCCCGCGTGTGTCCCCCCCCCCGGCTCCCGAGCGAGAACGGGCCCTTTGAAGCCCCCGTGTTGGGATCACAGGACCCGCTATAAATACCAGCATTTCAGATTTAAATGAAGCTAAAAGGGCTTTAAATCGGAGCGGGCCGAGGGCGCTCGCGCTCCACCTGCACCGCGCGCCTCGTTATCGGCAGGTACGCCGACGGAGCGCTCCGTCAGGGTTCCACAGAACTAAAAACAGCCTTAATGAGCAGAGAGCCGGCCTGACAAGAGACAAGTGTGTGTGTGTGTGTGTGTGTGTGTGTGTGTGTCAGACTCCACTTCGGTTCCCTCCGGAATGTCACGAAAATCTTTAATTTGCCTTTTATGACAGCTAATTAGTTATTCTATTGAAACTCTTTGCTTTAAATAAGAGAACTAATTATACACAAAGGTCGCAGCACCAGCACCAGCACCCCCCCCCCCCACCCCCCCAACCCGCTCACGAAGAACCCGCCTCCGGACGCCGCGGCACTTTAGAAAACCCCATCCAGGGGAGAACGTTTCAGTGTGACACACACACACACTATATGGGGCAATTTAGAGCATTCAGTTTACCTTGAATCCGGCTTTTTGGACTGTGGGAGGACACCCAGAGAACCCGGAGGAAAACCATGCAAACTCCTCGCCTCGTATCCGGGGGGATGTGATGAAGTACGACGACGGTGCCGTGGGAGAACATACCAAAGTGAACCGCTGGGATGCAGCACCACCCCCCCCCCCCCCCCCACTCACGAAGAAGCATGCGTAATGGATTCGGGCCCCCGTCTGCACGGCTCCACCGCTCCCACAACGCCGCCGCGGCTCTAGAACCCTGGACAGGCGAGATCTCGGGTGCTTCACGCACCGTCTGCCCGTCTCTCCGGGTTCCGGGTTCCGCTGAGCCACACCCGCGGCGGATCGTCTCGCCTCTGAAGCCCGACGCCCGTCTTCCGGAACAGCGCCCGTCTTCTCTTCAAACGGCGGGGCGCGACGTAACGTTCCTCTGATCCCGCGAGGCGGCGCGTTGTGATTTGCGTCTCGCGCCGGAGCGCATCCATCACCCGTCGATCACGTCACCGCGATGTTACTCCGGTACTCTAGCTACACAGCGCCTCTGTTATCCGCTCATCTCCGTCTCGCCGGGAACGAGACCCCACGTTCTAAAAGAGTGGTGCGTTCCCACTTCATCCAGAACGTCTCCCGCGCCCGCGTTTGAAACAACGCCGGATGAAAGACGCGCGAAGACGACGGAACGCAGTTGAAACCTGGAGAACGAGACGCTTTACGGGCTTCAAACAGGAGCGCCGCAAAACTCAGCGTTAGTGCAGCGGAACACCAACGTTAGTCCACACTAACTCTGTATGTAAATATATATAAAAGGGGGCGTGGCCACTCAGTCCTCTGCCAACTGTGAAGGTTGGGGGGCGGGGAGTTCCCCATGTCCATCCAGGGGAGAACATTTCGGTTGCTTGGCAGATACACCCAGGACAGGGTCTATATATCACTGGTCACACACACACACAGACACTGTATGGAGCAATTTAGAGCATCTCATTCACCTTGAATCCATGTTATTGGACTGTGGGAGGTAACCCACAGACATGGGGAGCACATGCAAACTCCGCCCAGATCGGGATCCGAACCCCAGCACTGAGTCGGACGTACCGACCACTAACCCTATGTGTAAATATTAATTAAGGGGCGTGGCCAAGCCGTCCTTAGACTGAACTCACTGCCAACTGTGAAGGTCGGTGAGGTGAAGAGAACAGTGTTGTTTTTGTAGTTTTAGCAACATGAACACGGAAATGACGTCGATGGAGGAACGATCCGTTATCAATCCCGTCGATTGTTTAATTACGGAACACGGCGGGAGTCGATGTAGCCTTGGCGCTAACGGCAGCTCCCGCTGGAGTTGCTGAACGCACGGAGCTGGATTTAGAACGTAGAGGGATTACCGTCAGCCGTCCGAAACGCTTCCTCATGGATGACGAGCCGCAGTTCCCCGAAATGTATGCGTGCAGCTGAGGCGCTTCCCCAAATCCCAGAGAGCGCCGGAGTTAATAAGGGAGAGTCCTATCCCGGCATCACGGCTCAAACCTCGAGGTATCAAACGCCTCCGGAAGTCTCAGACTCAGACGACTGCAGAGGGAACCGAGGACTCCGGGTTCTGCCGTGTCCTCAGTTCTGATTAACACTGACCCTCATCTCGTATTCATAACATTAAGTAAATCCCATGGCGCAAGTTTACTAAATTGGCCACAGCGCCCCCAGAAGCAATGAGGGTTAAGGGTCTTGCACAAGAACCCACATGGGTAACTTCGGTGGAGCTGGGATTTGAACCCACAACCTTCAGATTGACAGTTCAACACTCTAACCACTGAGAGCCCTCTTTATACTAAAGACAAGAACTGCAACAGAAAACGTAAAGCTGGTCCCCTCACCCGCCATCGGTGCCTGACCCTGCCGAAGGGTAGCGAACGCTCAGACACTCTCCAAAATCGCGTGGAAAGCCTGAACAGAACCAATGGAGGAACGCCTCAGAACGTGTTCTGAGACTTCATATTGCAGCGGGACGGTGGTGGAGGGTTCTCGGCGTTCTCTGATCGGTTCCTCGCTGGAACACGGTGCCGATGGACGTGAAGACGTGAGAAACACTTCCTCCGCCGAGTCGTCTCCCAACTACGGAGCTCATTACGACACATTAGCACCGGACAGAGAGGGGGCGCCGGAGAGGAGGGTGAGGGAGGGAGGGGAGGGGGGGGTCTCATTAACGAGATACACTCTGGCAAAAAACTTCAGCGCAACCCGCCCGCCGCTAATAAGCCCCAGTGAAACGCCGCCGCTCCGCCGTCCTGCCACTGACCCTGGCACTGCCCAGAATGAGGGGGGGGGGGTGTCTGCCGGAATAATTGCTCTTTTCACATGTTACAAGAGTCCTGACCCCTGTGGTCAGCAGCACCCACCCCCTCCCCCCCCCCCACGCCCAGACATAATTACTCCTGATCCCTGAATGAGGCGCCTGCGTTAAGGCTGCAGTAACAACGCGAGGGTCGGGGTCCAACACCCCATCACCACCACCTCCGCCCCCACTATCTCCACCACCTCCATTACCACCATCACCTCCTGTTTCACCACCACCTCCATGACCACTACCTCCATCCCCACCATCTCCATGACCACCTCCATCCCCACCGTCACCATCACCACATCCACCACCTCCTGTATCACTACCACCTCCATGACCACTACCTCCATCCCCACCATCTCCATGACCACCTCCATCCCCACCATCACCATCACCACATCCACCACCTCCATCACTTCCTGTATCACTACCACCTCCATCCCCACCATCACCATCACCACCACCACCATCACCACATCCACCACCTCCATCACTTCCTGTATCACTACCACCTCCATCCCCACCATCACCATCACCACCTCCATCCCCTCCATCACCTCCTGTATCACCACCACCTCCATGACCACTATCTCCATCCCCACCACCACCTCCATCCGCACCACCACCTCCATCCCCACCATCACCTCCACCCCCACCATCACCTCCACCACATCCATCACCTCCTGTATTACCACCACCTCCATCATCACCTTTATCAACACCACCACCACCTTCATGACCTCTACCAACACCACCATCTTCACCTCCATCACCACCTCTATGACCACCACCTCCATCACCACCACCTCATTCATCATCACCTCCATCACCACCACCTCCATCACCACCAGCTCATTCATCATCACCTCCACCATTTTTGTTAGTCTGAGAGGCGCTTTGTTGGCTCCTGGTGGCCGAGTTGCTTTGATAAGACTTTGGCTCGTGAAGCGGATTCCAATTAATGGGATAACTTCATTAGTGCGGGAGCATGTCTGTGTGTGTGTGTGTGTGTGTGTGTGTGTGTGTGTGTGTGTGTGTGCGCGCGTGCACTTCCACATCCAATTAAATTAATTAAAAGGAATGCATCACCAGGATCTTCATTACGTCTCGTTTGCATCAGTCGAACCCTGAACCCCGTCCCTCGTCTCCCACATGTTCTCCCTCGCCTGCGTCACGTGACCCGTGTGATCCAGTGGAATCATGGGACACGCATGGCACGCTGCGGACGCTCGCTTCTGAACGGCGGCCCTGTCGAACCAATCACGGCGCAGGCACCAAGTTTGGGGGTGGGACCTTCATCCAGCCAATCGAAGCCTTCACCTTCAACATTCCTGAAGCGGCGTCTCATTGCGGTTCTGCATCTACTCGCTCTTTTTTCCGAACGCACGCCAATTAGCGTCCCCTCGCCGCGCGGCGCATTAGCATCTGAACGACGGATGTGAAACCTCGCCACGTTTTTTCCCGCCGCGTGGCCACGCCCCCCCAGCGCCTTTCAAGTCCCCGCATTAAAAATGCATTTGGCTAAGTGTAAATGGTACGGCCTTTGAAAGTTCGCGTCGTCCCCCGATTTGGGAAAGTGACGTGTGTAATGCCCCCATTCCGCCGGCAATTACCCCTCACTTAGTCCCTTAAAAGCCTGTCAGCAGGCGGGGGGGTGGGGGGTGGTATCCAGCCGCGGTATCCAGGTTACAGGAACTCTGCTCAGACTGAATAACGAAGAACCTTCTCAGGGGGGTCCTCAGAGGAACCGTCCCGAACTTGTACCCGGCCGAACCGCTGGGTGGGGGCCCCTGGAGGCGCGTGGATAGAACCACGAGCCCAGAATCATCAGCGGAGGAATTGGAATGCCGAACATTTTGATCTGTGGGGACGCTCCAGCCTATCCCAGCGTTCATGGGATCAGCCGTCACCCAACTCACGGGTCCTTGTGGATTTTGCCCCGAACTGCTCCAACAGGCCATTTTCCGAAACCCACGACTCATATCCACCTGCCCTGACGCCACGACGTGTCCCTAAACTAATTGGAGGTTTGTTCTTTGATCGTTAACCCTCAGAACCCTCAGGTCGTGGTTGAGCTGACGGTTGGTGCCGGCGCTCGGGCCAAACTGCCCCGGGGTCACGGCAGCCGTCACAGAGCCGATTGTTCTCCCGTTCCGTAACGATCTGAGGTTTTAAAACTTTGCGTTTCGGCGGCCGATATGCAAAACAGAAAGCGGTTTGAAGTTCCACCGACCTGTTCCTCTAAACAAATCAGCCTCCACCGCGGTTCCTTCACGTTCTCCTAACGTTCCGGCTCTGCGATGACCACGAGGCTTTCAGTTCAAAAACAACCACTGAGTATTCGGCGAGGTGACAGAGGTGTCAATCAATCCATCTATCCTTCTGCTTTATCCTCTATTAGGGTGGGGGGGGGGGGGTGAGTTCCCTATCACAGGACACACACTCACTCACACAGACACACTCTATATGGGGCAATTTGGAGGATTCAATTGACCTTGATCCATGTTTTTGGACTGTGGGAGGAAACCGGAGAACCCGGAGGAAACCCACGTGGACACGGGGAGAACATGCAAACTCCACCCAGTTTGGGATTCGAACCGGGTATCCCTAGCACTGAGAGGAGAACATGCCAAACCACTAAGCCACCGTGCCACCCCAAATATAATCTTTAAAAAAAAAAATAATAATAATAACGTCTTTCAAACCAAACGAGTTCCTCCCTCACGCCGTCAGATGGGAGTTGTAGTTCTGTAATTACATTCTGTAGTCCATCGGTGTCCCACATCGCTCGCCGCGTCTGAACGGACGAATCAGCTCAGCGCATCCGAGTCCGTTTACAGATCCCCCCCCCCCCCCAAGCCGCCGTGTCTCGGTCCGTCGCTGCGGACACACGTACACGGGTTCCTCGCTATCTCTGGTGCCGCGGCGGCGCAGAGACGAGCGCGTGGACGCGCCGGCGGAGGTCATTGATGTAGCAGAAGAACTCAAGAGTTAAATGGAACCGCCGCTCCATTATCGGCTCCAACAGTCCACAGGAGGGCGGTGCGTTTGAAGTGGGGGGGGGGGCAGGTGGGGGGGGTGCAGAGGAAAAGGTTACTAACGTCACCTTTAGGAGTTTATTTTTTTCTCTTTTCGTTTCCTGCGGACGGGGTCGAACTGGAAGGCCGAGCATGCAAACGAGCTCGGTTGGCGGCACTGCTTTGTTTTCCTTTATCTCTGCACCTTCCTCTTTTTTTTATTATTATTTTTTTTTCGCGTGCAGGTGACGTTTAGGAAATCCAATAGAAATAGATTTTAATATCCTGATAATATTTGGAATACATCAATGAGCCGGCCGCGCCTGTGTTTATTACAGAGAGATGTTATTATTCGGTTATTATTCGGTTATTATTGGGTTATTACACGCGTGTTGCCTGCAGGTTTATCGAGTTGGGGACGAGTCTTCATTACGTCGTCCAGCAGAGAGGAAAAAATACGTCTTTCGGCGTCGGACGCGGACGCCGCCGAGAACCGCGCCGGTTTCCGAGGCGTCGTCAGGGCGCTGCGCTACGGCGCCGGGTGAAGTGGAGGTAACAGCGCGGGTGTTAACGCTTCGTTTTTCATAAAAGAACCACGCGCCAACGTCAGGGTGGCACACACACACACACACACGGGTGGAGGAGGCTTTGGGGTGGAGCTTTTGGGGTGAGGTGGAGTACTGTACACTCTACTGGGAGGGTTTCCTCATGATTTCGGAGTGCGTCTGTGGTGGATGAAGGGGGTGGAGGTGGTTCCTCAACGTTCGCCCCCCACGCCAAACTCACCCAGAGCTGATGGAGCGGGAGAGGAAAGGCCCTTCCCCAAACTGTTCCCGCAAAGTTGGAAGCGTGCCCGTCGATTTCCTCCATCTGAGTCCCGATACGTTTGCTCACGTGGTGCCGTTCCTCAGTCATCGTCATCTCGGGGGCCCAAACTGTGAGGATCTTCTGCTCCACCTGCTCCACCTGCCAACGCATCATTTCCTCCATCGTGGAACAGCCCTCTGTATTTAAATAAACTCTGTTGGTCTGTATAGAGCAATGACGCGGCGAGAATCCCGCCAAACTACACGCCGTATATAAAAACTTCATGTACCTTAAGGCAGACGGGCTACAACAGCCGACAGGAGCGTCGAGTTCAGCAGAATGTTGAATTCGGAGATGAACGAATAGAAATTGTAGAAGAAACAGCGTTTCATTTCACGACAGGGACCCAAGATAGGTTTGTAAAGGGTGCTGAGGCCTATCCCGGTACTCATTTGCCCTTTCCAGGGAGGATTGTAAAGCATTCCAGTGACTAATTCAGGAGGAACCTCCCACCGGGGCAGTTTTTGGAGAACTATTAGAACTCTTTAAGGATTCGGCTTCAGGTTAACGATCTCACGGCGTGGAAACGGCGGGTCGATCATCGGCGCCTCTCCGGGTTCCCGGTTCCGGCGATGAAGAGCAGGAGAAGGGGGCGAACGTGCCGCCGGAGGATCCTGGGAGGGCAACGGAGCCGAGTGTGATGACTTGCCAGGAGAGCAGCCGTGCGAGGCGCCGGCGCCCGGCGACATCCCGAGACGAGGCGACTCAGCCTTGTAGTGAGAAGTTAAAGAAGCGAGAGGCGCTGCGACGCGGAGACTCGGGGGAACGGAGTGTGGACTAAAGAGCAGGGGAAAGTAAATTAAAAACCAGGCTAGTGGAAAATCATCAATGTGGAGCCGCGCCCCCCTCCTCCACCAGAGCATGTGTACTATAACGGGGGGGCAAATCCGCCGGGGCAAGCCGCCACACGCGGGGAACGCGTTACGCCGCCGGACCACGGACACACACGAAAATACACGCTGCTTTTTTTAAAGTGCCGGACGAAAAGACGCTGACGGATTACGGTCAACGGGAAGCTCGTGGAGCGTCGACCGCCTGAATGCTGAACGCTTGTCCTCAGTTTGGTCCCGGAGTTTCACCTTTAAACCTTCAGGCGAACGTCCTGCAGCTTTGAACCCGAACAACGAGCCAAATTCGTCCAGATACGCAAATACGAAGCGGATTTTTAAGTGTTACCCCTCGGCCTGACGCCCGAACCCGCCTCCAGCGCCCGTCGCACGTTCAGAGGCCTCAAACGCCGACCCCCCCCCCCCCTCCCCACAGACCGCCGCATCTGAAAACTCAAAACTCAGCCCAATTACCATGTTACGAATCGGCAGGTGTAATTTCGAGCCCGGCGGCGAGGCCAGCGATCCTCGGAAACAGCAAATAAAAGGGAATCGCGTGGCGCGAAGGAAAAATCGAATTAAGGAATAAATAAGAGAGGAGGGAAAAAAAAAAAAGTAATCTACGGAGGAAATTCGCCGACTCAAGAAAGGAAAGGTGGAATTGCAAGAAAGAAATATTACTGTCCGGTTCTTAAATCAATAGAACGTTGCTACAAGACGGCATTACCATGGTAACTCGGGTAAGGGATGAAGCCGTTCGTTATTATTCTCCAAAATAAAAACGCGAGCCTGAAGCCCTGAGTTTTATTACCGCCGCCGTCGCCGGATCGGCGCGGGCCCGGATTTATTACGTTTTAATCAGCCGCCTTCTGATTGGACGGACCGGCTTGGACTGTTACGGGCGTGATGTCATAACACGGGAGACTTCGCTTGGTTCTCCTGTATTTCGGATTCGACACCAGGACACCGGGAAAGACACGCCGCCTATGAAACGGCAGATCGTTCCGGGGTCGAATTGGAACTCCGATGTTGACACGCTTCGCTACGAACTTTTGGAGCCGAATTAATCCCGTGCAGCCAAAACCTGTCCACAGAACCGAGGCGGCGGAGCCGTACGGGAACCCCGAACTCTCGTTGAGAGCCCCGGACACGGCAGGACATGCATGGGAACCCCGAAGAGGAACAGCACCCTGCAGCAAATTTGCAGCAATGAGGACTGATAAAGCAAGCGAACGCAAATATTAAACGTAGATGAAATAACCTGTCCCGACGTTCCCGGCCGGGACCAGGGCCTGAGGGGACGGTGCGGGCGACTGCGCGCCCCGGGTTCGATTCCCGGCCGCTCGTACGGTGATGTTTCTCTTGCTGCCGTCCAATCACAAACTCAGGAGATAATGTGGACTCATTACACCGGATTATTCGGGCTCTGCTGAGTTTGATGGGGTTTTTAATCATTTGGGTACGGCTGAGTCCAGCGCGTGTGTGTGTGTGTGTGTGTGTGTGTGTGTGTGTGTTACACCAGCGGGATCAGCTCCAAATGCCAGTGCAGTTTGTCGGCCCCAGCAAGCAAAGGGTGAAGCTTTTAGGCAATGAGCAGCAGGTGATCTAAGCCGTTTTCTTTTTTTTCTTTCTTTTTTTTTCCCCCTGCAAGTCCTAATGCTCCTAAAAGCCACTCTCCGTGCTTCTGTAATTGGGCATCAGTAGTTAATGTAGTATTGACTGCATTACATGCTCCTGTGCATCCTCTCCCGCTAATGCCATTTGCATCACCTTGTACATTTCCCCGCGCCGCTTCGCCGATGGCAGTTAAAAGCAATCCCATGAATCATACCTGCAACTTTCAGCAGAGACAGCCACCCGGACCGGACCATTTACAGTCAAGTTAATCTGCTACATTAGCACCACACTGTATTCACCAAGACAGGCCAATTTATACCCCCCCACCACCCCACCCCACATGCCATTGTTTCCCCCCCTCTTTCTTTCTTTTTTTTTTTTTTTTTTTAACATGCCTGAGTGAAAAGGATGCTGGGCTTCAAGGAGATGAGAAACATCCATTTTTCCAAACATGAATAATGGGTTTGAAATGAAAGCCATTACTTTGGGGGGGTGGGGGGGGGGTGTGTGGGAAGAGGGCCTCCAGCTGTAACGACAATGCCCACCAATGATGACGAGAATAGCCCATTTAGGTCAAAAGGAGGCTTTTTATAGCGCACTTACGGCTGATAGCGACGCTGGGAAGTTTTTTTGAGGCTTTTCCCGGCGGCGACGCTCCCCCCCCCCCCCCCCCAGCGCATTCTGCACTCTGATGGGGCTCCTGAGGGGTGGACTCCGACACGCGTGGAGACGCGGAGACACGCGCGACGGTCCCGGAGCTCACAGCGGGACTTTGGAGAGGGGTCTCAGTTTATTGGGGGGGCTCCCGCTTCCGAACCCGTGAGGTCAGTCAGACGCAGGCGGCGTGACGCCCCCCCCCCACTATAAAGTAGGTTAACGCGCGTGGAACGCGTCCCGAGCGCAACACACACGTGAGAGTGAGAGAGAGAGAGAGAGAGGGCAGCGCGGCGGCGTGGGGTTCGTGGCGCAGAGCGCGGCACCTACTCACCCTCCTCCTTGTCTAACACCATGGTCCTCAGGAACGGGGGGTCCGGCTCCGCGCGCTCCGCTCGGGGCTCCAGCAGGCTGCTCCTGGCGCTCGCGCTCGCCTCGCAATCAAAAACCAAATAAAAAAAAGGGGGGGGGGGGGAGGTCGGATCAGGACCGAACGGCAGGGTCTCCTCGGTGCAGGTTCCTCTTCAGGTTCTGCAAGCCATGTAGGGTGGGGGGGGGAGAACCGTCGGCTCCCCGAGCGCGCGCACCTCCGCGGCGGGAGCACGGCGGCACTTCAGAACGCGCCGGTCGGCCGAGCGCGCGCGCCTACACGGCACCCGGGCATCTCGACATCCGGGCACTTTTACCAAAAAAACCCATCTTATTTCTATTGAATAATTAGTTAATTTGCAGAACGAAGGCGAGAAAGTAGCGCAGCGGCGGCGGAGAAATCCAGCGGTGGCGCCGCGCCTGGCTCCCTCCCTCTGTCTCTCTGTCTGGCTGGCTGTGCCTCTTCTACTCGCTCACTCTCTTAACACACACTCTCTCTCTCTCCCTCACACACACTCTCTCACTCACACACACACACACACTCTCTCTCTCTCTCTCCCGCTCGTCCACTCTCGCTGTGCGCGCGCCGAATTTATGCGCTCGGCTCGCCCGCGCCGCCGAATCAGAAGTGCGCGCGCGCCTGTGCGTGCGTGCGTGTGTGTGTGTGTGTGTGTGTGTGTGTGTGTATGTGCGTGTGCGTGTGCGCGTCTCCCGGAGAGCCTCGGATTCCCCTGTTAATTAAATCAATTCATTATGCTCAGATCTGATTAGCGGCCCTTCCCCACCTCTTTGAATCAATTATTCAATACACAAACATAATTGCTTGTGCCAGAGGTGTCTAAGTATTAGCTTATTTAACTCCAAGGACACTAATTACCCCTAGGGCAAGGGAACTTTTCTCATTAATTCTGACAAAACACAAAAGCACAGCTCAGGGAAAGCGAGGGCGTGTGTGTCCGGAGTGCGAGTGTGAGCGTGGTCATGTGTGTCACGTGTGTGTGTGTGTGTGTGTGTGTGTGTGTGTGTGTATGCGCTTGTTGTAGGGATTAAACAAGTGTCAGTAAGATGGAGACTAAAAAAGATTTTCCGTTATTAACATCGGAATAAAACAAACAATAATAATAATAATAATAATAATAACAACATTAATGGGGCGGCAAGGAGGCTCAGTGATTGGCATGTTCTCCTCTCAGTGCAGTGGATCCAGGTTCGAATCCCAATCTGGGTGGAGTTTCCATGTTCTCTCCGTGTCCGTGTGGGTTTCCTCCGGGTTCCTCCCACAGTCCAAAAAACATGGATCAATGTCAATTGAATTCTCCAAATTGCCCCATATAGAGTGTGTCTGTGTGAGTGAGTGTGTGTTCAGTGATAGATTGCCCCCCTGTCCTGGGTGTGCCTGGGACAGCGCCCAGCGCCCGAAACGTTCTCCCCTGGATGGGCATGGGGAACCCTTCCCCCCCCCACTCGACCCTAGTAGAGGATAAAGCGGAAGATAATGGATGGATGGATAATAATAATAATAATAATTATTATTATTATTATTATTATAATAAGAACAGAGGATGGCACGATGGCTCGGTGGTTGGCAGGTTTGAATCCCAATCAGGGTAGAGTTTGCATGTACTCCCCGCGTCCGCGTGGGTTTCCGCCGGGTTCTCCGGTTTCCTCCCACAGTCCAAAAAACATGGATTTAAGGTGAATTGGTCGCTCTAAATTGTCCCTATGTTCTGTGTGTGAATAATAAAGGGTCAAACACAGAAAGAAAGAAGAAGACGGAGATAATTATAAGAACACCAGGCCTGGTTCTGGCTCCAGCGGTCGTGCTGTTATAGCGTCTCCAGCTGGCTGTTCATTAACTTATGAAACTCTGATTGTTCTGTTAATTGAATTTTCCCCGGCTCCTCTTTATAACTATATCAGAATAGATTGCTTCTCATTTATTCGGGAGCCATCCAGCAGTCTGAGCCGCGGATCTGTGGAGTGGCGGAGTAAACGTCCCGGTCTCCTCACTCAGTCATTTAGGCAGCGACAGCGCGGCAGATGGGCTCCGTCTTGATTAGAACCGAGATAGGGGACCGCGCTCCGGCTCGGTTAATATAATTGTTAGCTGTTATTTCTGCCACGAAAGTGTCGCTGCTTCACGGTGGGCTTTTAAATAACGTCGGCTCCGCTCGCCCCGAGGAGACTTTTAACCAATTAAGGGAGAGTTCCGAATGCGCCGACGCTTCAGAGGTTAGCCAAGTGCTGTTTATCAGCAGGAGGCGATCTGCCATATAATCTCTTATTTACTTCGGATAATCTTAATTGAGGCCTGGATTAATAGGGAGTATAAAACCGGGGCTTAATTAATCTCTGGCTCCGGTTGATTTCATCATGCTGTTTTTCTTTTCTTTTTTTTTTCCGAGTCTGAACCCCTGACGCCTGCCATGTGTTCCGTTCACCTGGCATTTTATCGAAAGTAAAAAAAAAAAAAAAAAAGAAAGAAAAATGCAGGCAGATGCAGAGGTCTGAGCTCAGAAAGGATCGTCCACTGGCCCTGAAAATCAATTGTCTGATTCTTCGCTTTCCGCCTGACACGTCTGACTTTTCATTTCTGGACTCGGAGATTGATGGCTGAGGATATACGCTCGCTGACCTCCGAGCAGAAAGTTAACAACACGCAATTATTTCCAATCACACGGACCGGCGCGGCCCTCCGACGGCGTGAGAGCATCTCTTATTAATGCCCATCACGGTCACAAACAACGGAAAACAACGGCCGCGTTTCTCGCTTCATATTTCCATCGCCAAACGCAGACGCCGGGGGTGGGGTGGGGTGGGGTGGGGGGGGTGTCAGGAAGGTTACGTGGCTTTTCTCGATAATCTTCTGTGTGCTGCTGTTTATATTTCATCTGCTGTTCAGCCGGGCTGCAGACTGTTACGGAGGTGAGGTGTAGTGTTGGATCCGTATCGGTCCGCCGCGCTCGGAAATCATTACAGATGCTATTTTATTTCAGTGTTGCGTCCGCGAGGTGCATGCTGGGTGACGTGGCTGATAGAAACTGACCTGGGCCTGCTGATGAATATACAATGTACGGGCCGCACGTCAGCCAATCAGGAGGCGGCTGCTGGTTTAGTTTCGTTTTGGGCAAAAAAAAAAAAAAAAAAAAAAAAAAAAAAAAAAGAAAACTGACGCAGAAACAGCTAATTTCATCTCCGGCACATACTGTTTTTTATAAAGAACATACCAAATCTCCATACCAGGTGGTGGAAGGCCACTATGACCCTGGAGAACAGACCAAACTACACGAGAAGGTCACATGGGTACGGTATGAGACCTCAGGAAGTTCTACATATCTCACGCAGATACTGTTTCTTAAAGAACATACCAAATCTCCATACAAGGTCCACAGTCCACACATTGTCCACACATTGCTATGACCCTGACAGTCCACACATTGCAATGACCCTGGAGAACAGACCAAACTACACAATAAAGTCACATGGGTACGGTATGAGACCTCAGGATGTTCTCCTCATCTCCTGCAGATACTGCTTTATAAAGAACATACCAAAGGGCTTACAGAGTTAAATGGGTAAGCCTCTGTTCCATACCATTCTGTGGTTGGTCGTCGCGGGTGCACGTGCCTCGTCTGTGGTGCACCATCAGGTGGCGACGTTTCTGCGTGACCTCATAAATTAGTTAAAGCCGTTTCAGAGACGGATCGCGTCTCCATTGTGCGCTGATTCTCTGCGAACAATCGCACCGTGCGTCACGGGCCGCCCCCTACAACAACCCTGCAGCCGCGACGCGCCGCACCGCCGATGACCTGGAGCCAGCTGGACGAGAGAGAGAGCGAGAGAGAGAGAGAGAGAGAGAGAGAGAGAGAGAGAGACATGCCTCCGAGTTAATTAAAATTAATTTCTGATTGGGCATTAAGCAGGGCCCATCCATTCAGCGCTGCGGCTCGCACGCAGCCGGCACACAGACCCCGGCTCCGTAATTAACCCGGCTAATCAGATCCCGCCGTGGGGTCGTGTTTCCATCCATTCTCGGCAAACAATCGGCAGGACGGAGGGACACTGGAACCGGATGAACGCAGGCCTCTCCTACGTACGCTTAAGCTGATTAGGAGCCAATATCGGACGCGGGGGCTGTTCCCCCCCCCGACACGCTCCACCGAAACGTACGTCCCCCTGTGAAACGGCATGGAAAGGTTTGGGACACCGGCGTCCACCGTTTTGTTCACCGTTTGGTGATGTTCTCCATGAGATCATCCATTTCTGCCAGCGTCGTCATTTGAATGAGGTTTAATGACGTTCCAAAACAATACGTCTGACGGGCGGGAGGCCTGACTGGGGTTCCGCCCGTGGCATGGGTATGGTACGAGACCTCAGGATGTTTTCCTTAGCTCACGCAGATACTGCTTCATTAAGAACATACCAAATCTCCATACAAGGTGGAGAACGGTCAGTATGACCCTGGAGAACAGGCCAAACTACACGAGAAGGTCACATGGGTATGGTATGAGACCTCAGGATGTTCTCCTCATCTCCAGCAGAACATACCAAATCTCCAAACAAGGTGGAGAAAGGCCACTATGACCCTGGAGAACAGGCCAAACTACACGACAAGGTCACATGGGTACGGTACGAGACCTCAGACCTCATGGGTACGGTACGAGATCTCATCTCCAGCAGATACTATTTCACTCACACATACTCTATATGGGGCAAGTTAGAGCACTGGATTTACCTTGAATCCATGTTTTTGGAACTGTGGGAGGAAACCCAGGCAGACACAGGGAGGACATGCAAACTCCGCCCAGATTGGGATTCGAACGTGGATTCCCCAGCGCAGAGAGGAGAACATGCCAATCACTAAGCCACCCAAATTAAAGCAAACGATCCGGATGTGCCCCCCCCCCCCCCGCTGGGGTTTTTTTCAGTTTACGGGGAGAAACATCGGAACGGTGCGTCGCAGGCATTTAATCCAACGTTAATTCTTAATGAGCGGGATTAAACGAGCCGGGCTGTCCGGCCAGGCCTCTGAAGAGCGAATCAAACGCTCAGCAATTACACAAATTATTGACGGTAGATTGTCTTTTCAACTGTAAATTAAGGCTATTAAGAAAGGGCTCCTTTTTTTAATGCAAAAGTGACTAATTAAGCAACGACTGGGAAATCTGCAGCCCAGATATCAGAAAAGTGCTCGCCGCACATTGCAGGAACACAAGGGAACCAATTAGTTTAATTATCAAAACAGCTAATTAAAATTGCACAGTTCCTAATTAGTTCTTTGCTTTTGCCTCTAATTGACAGCATGGAGATAAATGGGCTACCGGTGGAAAAAGAGAGCGAGTGAGCGAGCGAGAGGGAGAGAGAGAGAGAGAGAGAGGGAGAAGAAAGTTGGTCTGAATATTTATGCCGACTTTATCTCCGTCGGTGTGGCAGCCCTTGAAAGTGGAAAATTAATGACCTTAATTCCCAAACTGTTTTCCTTTGAATGGCGCGCCCCTCCGCGCTCCCGGTGCTCCGTCCTGCCACCTCCTGGAACGGGAAGGAGAGGGGGACTGAGGGGTGGAGAGGAGCCACGGCGTCTCCTCCTAATGTGACAGCTCCAGCTCTAACAATAGCTGAAGATGAAAGACTGGAGCAGATGTAACCACTGGGAGCGTTGCATCATGGGACCAAAACTCTGTTGCACTTTTTTTTTTTTTTAACCCCCCTGTCATCTTTTCCTGAGCACTAATTTGTCCCGTGGAAAAAAAATAGGGGGGAGGGGGTTCAGTCGGGGGGGGGGGGGGCATCGATGAAAGAGGACATGCTTTTAAGATTTTACTTCAGTGGAGGACGAGGTGGAGGTGAAGGTGGTGGTGCAAATAGAGGTGCAGGTGGAGGTGGAGGTGGAGGAGGTGAAGGTGCAGGTGCAGGTCGAAGTGGAGGTGGAGGTGCAGGTGGAGGTTGACGTGGAATTGCAGGTGAAGGTGCAGATGGAGGTGCAGGTAGAGGAGGTGAAGGTGCAGGTGAAGGTGGAGGTTGAGGTGGAGGTAGAGGTGGAATTGCAGGTGAAGGTGCAGGTGGGGTGGAGGTGAAGGTGCAGGTGGAGGAGGTGCAGGTGAAGGTGGAGGTAGAGGTGGAATTGCAGGTGAAGGTGCAGGTGGAATTGCAGGTGATGGTGAAGATGGAGGTGCCGGTGGAGGTGGGGGTGCAGGTGCAAATGGAGGTGCAGGTGGAGGTAGAAGTGCAGGTTGAGGTGCAGGTGAAGGTGCAGATGGAGATGGTGGTGCAGGTGGAATTGCAGGTGATGGTGCAGATGGAGGTGCAGTTGGGGGTGGAGATGCAGGTGCAGATGGAGGTGGAGGTGCAGTTGGAGGTGCTCTCACTCTTTTCTCTCTCTCTCTCTCTTCTCTAAGCTCGATGTCAGAAGCTGCACCTTTCTCGTCGTCTCTTTCGTCTTTAATCTAATGATCTTGTTGAGACTCGACTTTATTGGAACCCCCGGTTCTCGGCGGCCCTTTGAAGCCCGTGGCATCAGTCCAGAAAACCATTTCTGGAACCTTAATTGCGGAGGCCCATCATCATCCCCTTTAGAACTCTCTGGAACCTTTTGTCATTTTACAGACAGGAAATAAAACCGAACTGTAAACGCCGTTTTAACATCAAAGTAACAGCAAGTCTCGATTGGTCGATACGTCCATGACCTCACAGACTTGCGTGAAGCGGACGACATTCAATTCTGACAAATAAAAACAAATCTACAGCGAATGCATCACCAGGACAACAGCAGGACGGAGCCCACTGTGAAGCATGGTGGTGGTAGCATCAAGACGGACGAATGTGTTATATTTTAACCACAGTTAGCTAAATATAGTCAAGGCTATGTGGTTCAGGAGCTCCCTCTAGTGTCTATACACAGTTAATTCATGAAGGTGTACGCTCTCTGAGGATGATGTCCATCCTGATGTGGAAATGGGAGTGGCCATCTGAGGTAAAATTTTGGCTGTAGGGACTACATGCATTCTGAGGTTGACTGTGGGTGGGGCCTGTGTGTGGGGAGGCATGTCCTCATCACAGTTAGATTACAGATCGATCCACTTTCACAAAAACACGTATTTGTTTTCCGTACGTTCCTTTTTTTGGATGGTATAAATGGATTACACTGCCCCCTCCATCGAGCGACATCCATCAGAGACGTCGACCACCTGAACGGAGGTTTTAGCACCACCTGTCTAAAAGGTTGCGGTATGTGACCTGTTGTTTTCTCCTCTTTGTATTCGACCAGAATCAATATTCTGGTCGGAAAATGGCGGCGGTATTAATTGGTGGCTGATCCCGCCGGCGTGTGCGCGCCGTCCCGCGGCCTCGGCGCAGCTCTTAGTAACATCACTCCAAACCTAATTTATCTCCAAACTCCTTCTGGCGCTTTCCAAATTGCACCCCGAAGAGTCCCACGCGCCGCTCCACCCGCCGGATCCCACCGTCCGTGACTTACAAAGACAGGTTTCCGCGCTTAATTGATTGTCGCCCGTGTAATTTACGGACCGCCTGTAATTAGCGGCCCGGCGTAATGCATGGCGTTCATTACCACCTGGCTCCCGCTATGGATTTCACGGCTTTGTTTAAAACACAGGAGCCATTAGAACCCGACACGAGGTGGGGATTTATGAGCGCCGGTCCCGAATAAACATCGCCGGTTTGCCTTTGAGCAAAATTGCGGCTCTGAAAAACTTTGGTTCGCCGCCTTCCTCCGGGGGGCGGCCTGGTGTCGGGGAGGAAAAACAAACAACGCGGGCGCGCTATAAATTCCGTTTTAATTGTTTTGTACACACGCCAGTGAAAGGGAACTGATTGGATACAGTTCGCAGACAATATATTAATACGTTATTTTCATATGTTAATTGCTTCGCCTAATCTCTCAGCGCATCTGCTTTCAGTGTCACCTGGCAGCGTGGGGGCGGCAGGGGGCCAGCGTGGGGGCAGCTGTTCCGATGCCTGCGAGGCCATCCCCACCCCCCATCTACCCCCCCACCCAATGAGATCTCCAGGATGGAGAATTGGGATTTTAGATTCCGTTGGTTTGGTGGTTCCAGTAGGGGAACCCACAACGGTGGGAACCGTTAAAGCAGGAATGCCGCAATCGGACGACACCCCGGCGATGAATCTGGGCTCCAGGCCGAGAGGCATGAGACGGGTTCGGATTTCAGGCTTTTTTTGACCCCCCCCCCCGTTCCGAGACGTTCCTCTGGGAGAGTGCGATTACTCAAGTTTGGCGCTTTATTGCCTTCATCTCTCAACGGCCACTGAAGCACAAAATTGTCATATAGGTGTCGCCCCCCCTCCGCTGCCCTCCCCCCCCCACCGTTCTGACGTGAGGAGTGGGCCGGCCATGCCGCAGAAGCACCAAGAGGAACATGAACGCGAGTGTCGCTCATGAGCTCGCCACTGTAACGACTGTCGCACCGACAGCGCCCGCAGAAAAACGCCAGGGCGCTCGGCCCGAACCCGGCCAAAAAAACTCACACAGATGGAAGGAGAACATACCAAATCACACAAGCACAGGCCTGGGAAACGAACCCATTGTGAAGATACACCACCCTTAATGAGGCACATACACATGGAACCCACAGAAGTTACCTCCTCTTTGTCCTATCTGAAGGAAATCCATCATGGTTCCCATGGGAACGGCTGTAACAGGCAGTGATTGCGTTCTGCAGTGTGGGGGGGGGAAACCATGTGATGGGCCTCCTGGATGACACTTAATGATCAATCAGATGAGGAGTGACCTCATTCCCTTCACTGTTTTCAAAACCCTGGCGACACGTTGAGGTACCCGATGTGGTTCCTTTCTTCAGACCTCCATCTTGGTTGCTGGGTTCTCATGCAGAGATCAGACGAGGGTCAGGACACCACCCCGTTTCCATGGAGGTCATTCCGTCGAGGTTCTCCTTCAGACCTCATCCCTGGTAAAGGAATGAAATCTGTTGGATCCAGGTTATTCCGGGAAGGTCCAGACCAAGTGGAGAACTGGAGGTCAGTTGGTGGAGGCAGCTCTGAGTTTGTTCATTGATTAAGGATTCCATTGACTTAATGAAGCCCCCGCCCTCCGTCAGGCGAGCCGTCGATACGACGTTCTAATCTCTCAGACGGACGTCTGGCCCAGACTCGCTTTAAATGAATTGATCTACTCATCTGCCCACAAATGGGAAAATGGGCGCGTGTCGATACGACTCTGAGCTCGCTGATGGATCGAGAGTCGCGTTAAAACATGATCCATCGACGGCGTGGCCATCACGGCCCAGTTCCTCACCACAGCTCCGCTTACGACCGCCTTCCTCCGCCTGCGGTTCCGCCCTCCGCTTCCTCCTGTAATCAGACGGATGGATGGCTCCGTCGCCGAATGATAAACAGACTCCTCGATGCGTATGGATCGGGTTTATGAAGAACGGCCGGGATAGGCCTCCCGGCGGACGAGTACGACATCGGATCGTTGACCTCAAGTTCGCTTTGAGAACATGTTCTGCGTTCCTCTCTATCTAGAGACATCCCTCTATTGCCTGGTCCATGTTCTCAGGAAGTAAAGGAGGCACAGCTAGGTGTTTGATTGGATTGGATCCAGCAGGTCAGGTGATCATTAAAATGAGGTTTTAACTCAAGTGTCCGGGTTAAAATCACTTTCCTTTAAAATAAAACACAGAGCTCATCCTCATCCTCATCTTAATCCTGGAGGTAGAACCCGATCTTCTCATCCTTGTCCTAAGCCTGAAGGTACAACCTGACCTTCTACTTATCGTCCTTGTCCTCATTCTCATCCTTACCCTTATTTTTGTCCTCAACCTCACCCTCAATTCAGTCCTCATCCTCATTCTCACCTGGAGGTAGAACCTGATCTTCTCCTCATCCTTGTCCTCATTCTCGTCTTCATCCTCATCTCACCCTTGTCCTAATTCTGAAGGTAAAACCTGATTTCCATCCTCATCTTCATCCTCCCTCTCTTCCTAATCTTCATCTCATCCTCATTTCTTTCCCTCAACCTCGTCCTCATCCTCGTCCTCGTCCTCGTCCTCACACTGGATGTAGAACCTGATGTTTTCACCAGCACACCGCTGATCATGGTTATTACACTGTTTATTAAAAAGCGTATCCCAAACTTGTTTCCAAACTTTTCTGAAGGCCCCCGGACGACGCCGGGTCTTCGCCGCGTCCGTAACCGGAGTCGTTATTGGACAGAACCTGAACCCCTCCCCCCTCACCCCCCCCCCAATCCCAATCCCCTTTTCTATTAGATTGTCAGAAATGTTAATCTCCTCTGTAGCCTGCAATAATGAGGCAGCTTTGCTGGTCAAAGGCCATTACCATGTGAGCTCTTATTTTATAAACTCATTTCAGCAGACTGACATCAGGACGGAAGGCTCGAATAATAACTCGCAACCGCATCCTCCCCGAAGATTGCATTGTAAATGTCAAGGCAGACAGGAAATTGTAATTAAAGAAAGGAAATTGCCTCAAAGACACACTTTAATTTTAAAACGAGCTAAACGTGGACTCTGTAAGCATTTGCAAATACGCCTCGGTTTACCGGATCGGTCTGTGCACTTTCATTCTTCACACACTCACACACACACACACACACACACACACACACACATACAGTTTCGAAAAGCA